>CM043726.1:8607684-8895184 GCA_023969325.1 Oryzias curvinotus | reverse complement strand
TGTGTGTAGTAAATCTAAATTAATTTCACCTTTTTAACTAACATATAGGGAAAATTTACAGTTTGATGAAAATGACCATATAAATCCTCTTAACGCGGTGCTTCTCTTTGTCATTTTTCGATTGTTTACCTAATTTTTCCTTCATTTCTTTTTTCAATTATGTGCTTGGATATAGCACTCTGAACAACCAGCTTCTTTAGCAACAACAGAGTCAAGCGTCTTAAAACTGTGTGGTCTACTCTGAGCCTGCACCCTCTAATGAAGAATCTGATGCAAACCAAGAAGTACAAATTGTTGCAGTTGCTCCAAAGACCACTAGGCTAGTTCCAGAAGGGAACAATTTCCCCTTTTCCCACTAATAAAAAGACATTGATGGCACATTTCTACACAACATAATTTTGGTTACATTCCACCGATGACAAACTCTTTTGCAGCTTTCAGAAAGGGAAGAATATTAAATAGAAACACCACTATCACTCTATTTTACTGACTATAATTGTGGTTGTGGCTCCAAGATGCTTCACTTGGAACAAATGGTCCATTCACTCACAAAGACGTGTCGGAGTCAGAAGGCAGTGTTGTAAAACTCCCTCAGCACCAGGTCCAGAATGCCCAGGAGGGATGTTGAACAGCAGCGAGCTGACCTCAAACCAGAACAGCTGCCGTTTTGTTTTCCTTCATGTCTCTTTAAAGTATGAAACACGACGCAAATGTAGGTTATTAAATGGACCCTGAACGAGTCGCCTGCCGAGTCTTTGCTGAGAAAAACAAATTCAGTTTGACACGCTGCGGTCAGATGCCAAACACAACACGAGGAGGAGAAAACCGAGGATGGCCACTCTTCATTTGAGCTTCAATCCCAAAGTGTCTTTAAACATTCCTGGTTGAAACAAGGAAATATTCCTCAACAGATGAATATCGTTAATAAAATACTTCAAGAGATAGCTCAGACTCCAATGCTGCTTGTGTCACGTGTTCTGCTAATGAAGACTCGGGAGAGAAGTTGTACAAGTGGTACACTGGAACGTCCATTAAATGAAAATCTCTTTGTTTTGCGTCTTAGATTAAGAACGTACATGCTGTTTCTTTGGATAGAACTATGTTTCTTGGTTAGTTTCAGGACATCTAACAATATTCTTTAACTGTCAGGTCATTTCCATCCTAAAACCCTTTGGCTGGTTCTGCAGGGAATCTTTAAAACACATGCCTGACACATGGCCGATAGCATGTGGCGCTCTACTGATCAAAGAACCCCGTTTATGACCAGAGGCTTGATGGATCAACCCTACACGGCCACCGTAAACAAACAACCAAATGTGAGAGCGAGAAACTCTTTGTACTTGTTTATATTTGACAGTTTTATGAAGACATTAGAACTTTATAAAATTGTTTTTGGTTTTTGCCTTGATCTAATTCCAACAGAAAAAGGCTGCAGTGATGTGTTTACAGCCCTTTTCAGTAATTAAATCCCGGATTCAAACAGATAATGGACCATGAAAGGCTTCTTTTATATGAGTAGAGTTGCTGGAATTATTCCCCAAAATGTTTATTAAGAAAACAAAACAGGAATTAATTACTCTGAGGACACGTTTAAACTAGAAACCCCAGCTGTATCCTCAAAAACTCAACAAAATTTGCACACAATCGATTTCTTGACATGCCATCCCAAAAGAGGATGACATCATAGCGGGAAAAACGGTCAAAAATATGAACGGTTTCAACATCTTTATGGGGCTCAAAACTAAAAATTACAAATCTGCTAATGAAACAACCACACGTGTGTCTGGGAAGTTTAAAGGAAGTGTTAAAATTATTATGGGATGGTTACAAGCCCTATGGCTTGGTGGCCATTTTGTGGCAAAGTATAACAGTAGCAAATTTTCACATTTTCCATAACATGGGGGGAAAAAATTTTTGTTTTGTTTGAGCAATCTTTATGATTAATTTGCATACATATAATTTGGTTCGAATATCAATTTTTGGGTTATTTTTCTGTTTTTTATATGATTTGTGTATTACAAAAAAAACATAACCAAAAGAATAAAAAAACTCCTTTTCTTAGTTTGCTAATACGCAAATGACAATGAAGAAAACCTTTCAGTTGGCTTATACTAAGCCAGGTGTAACATAAGAAAACCATAAATTATAAATTCTTCTTAAATTTAGCATAAGACACATGTTTGAGACTTTCAGCTAGGGGTGTAAGGAAAAATAATATCAGTGATATATCGCGATATTTCATTTGGCGATACTTGTATCAATTTAAAAATGCTGTCAAGGGAAAATGTATTTTGGTATTTCTGGGCGTCCTCTATTGTCTGACTCTTGTTTTCCCCTTAAACCTCCAACTGCTACTTGGCAGCAGAGCACACTGAGCCTCTTTGAGCAACTCTACACGCACAAAACAACAAGATCTCAGCGAGAAGCAGCTTGTTTTGCTGTTATGAGAAGTGTACTACCTAGATTTTGCTTAGGATGGGCACCAAACTGAAACTCTGTGCCATGTTGCTCCCAGTACCACATAAAACTGCGGATTGTGGTGCTTTGTAGTGGGCTCTCGGATGATTGATACATCGTGAGATGTATCACGATACATATCATATTGACAGACTATTGCCAATACTCATCCCTACTTTCAACGTAAACAAACCGGTATGCAGTTCAGATGCAACTATTCACGATTTCCCACAAAAATTGTGGCATTTCTAAAACAGACATATCATAATATCAGAAATATCCTAATAATTTAACCCATAAAAAGGGATGAATCGGATTTAAAGTTCAGATTAAACCTACGCTGAACAAAGGGCGTCGGTCTTAACTAAGAAGGGACCTGATTATAATGTAAAAACTGAAAATAGAGGAAATATTTTGCGTATAGGCCTACTCTAGACATGTACCACAGAAAACAAAATGCTATGTTTACAACATGCATTCAAGCGACCACTTCCAATGAAAAGTCTATGTGAGCGCTTAAATACTCGCGTTTTGGTGATTCCATGTCCCAAACGTGAACGTTCACGTGTTGTTACTTAAGCTTTTTAGCCTTTTGGCCATCAATCCTGAGCAAACCCAGATGAACTTTGACCAATCAGAGGCTCAGATTTGTTGGTGACGTATGAAGACCGTCCCTCTTAATACACAGAAGTATCATCCATTTGAAAATTGATCATGGAGAAGAAATTAATACTTGCGCTTTGTGCCCATTTATAATTCTATCACACCAAGTCTTCCATGTTTTGTAATACAGCTGTGAAAGAAAAGCCTGGAGCAAGAGTCACTAAATTTACACCACTTTGACATTTCACACCAAGACTCTTCCAACTGTAGGTGGCGGACATGCGCTAGTAAACAGTAGGGGAAAAAAAGCATGAAGACACGGCCAACTGCTTGTTCACCTGGAACACCATGCTGAAAGCGAATTCTAGAATGCCCGTTTAGCGTGTCCTTGGACAGGCGTCACATGCCCGCGAACGTAGCTTTAGCCATACCAATTCCATCACTACTTTATCCTGAAAATGCATTTAAAATGATTTTTAAAATTCTAGTTCTTTTACTAAAAGCTGCCCTTTTTTCATCTGAATACAAGAACAACCCATCCTATTGTTTTAGACAAGACAATGATCACTAAAGTCATCTAACTCATGTGGAAAAAATTAGGTGCGTAAGTGTTTTTGCTTGACTTTCTAAAAGGGCTGGCTCACATGCGGACGCAGTTGAGGGGCCTTAAAAAATCCTTATTCATGCATGAAAGTATTTCTGATAATCACTACCACCTTGTGAGATAGAAAGATAGTCTACGCCGCCACCGAATGCTTCAAGACAAACAGGCAACTGGCTTTGACCACGAACGTGTTATGTGATGTCATTAGGCCGAGCCGAGGCCTTATGTCACAGGCACATACCGGCCAAAAAAGGCCCAGATAACACACACGGTCTGTGAGCTGGCATCGCTGAAAGGATCGCAGACGCTGCTGAGGTCACACATCTGCTCAGCAGCTGTAGCTCTGCAAGACCCAGAAGTCCACATAGACCAACAGCACAACTGCTCCTTGTTCTTCCTCAAACACACCTGCTGAAGTTAGATTAACCCCGTTTGGTAAATGACTGCGTTTACCGAGTGGGTGTGTCCCTTTCCTTTGTGTTTTAAGTGGCTCTATAGAAGTGTTGATAGGATTGTAGACATCTGAGACGCTTCAAAATGTTGAAGGAGTTGTGGGAGACGCTTAATCCCAAAACAACAGCTGATGTCATCCTTGGAGCCGCAGATATCTGTGAAAGTCCTCTGACAGGAAACACCAACTCTGACTCTAAATTTAAAATGAGGGGCTTCTATAAGAAAAACAAACTGATGACTCATTGGGATGATGATTCATCTGGGGTTCCTGTGTGAAAGAGTTTCGCCAAAACGCAGCATTTAAGAAAATAAAAGACTAAAAGACCATTTTTTTTCTAAAATAATATTTAAAAAAATAAAATAATTTACATGGTGCTTTTATTTACTGCAATAAACCATGACAGGAAACAATGCCAAACAAACCACTCAAATAATGAAACTCCATCCAATTTCCAGATTAGATCAAAGTTCGTTCCCAGTGGTCTTTTCATTTTGATTATGCCATTTTTAGCAAAAAAACTATGCCTAGGATATTTTCCATGTCACAAATATGATCTTTTTCCGACAGCATTCTTTTGTCTGCTCCTGATTGATAAGTATTTGAATTCAAAAATACTCAGAAACGAGTATTACCTGAAATAAATTGATACATGTCCTCCATCATCAGAAATATGCCACAAGAACAGGGCTGCACGATATGTGAAAAACTCGCAATTTGCGATATTAGTGATCATTATTGCGAGACGATATAACTATCACGTATCGCATGAACAAACAGCAGAACAACTAAAAACATAACTTCCATTCCACTTCAACAGTTTCATTGAAATAAGAGTCAACATAACTGAAACTACACTCCAAATGACCCTCGTCTACATAGGAGGAAAAAAACATCTAACATAAAAGAGCTCCATTTGATTGGTCAACAATGTAAAGGCGTCCATCCAATTGGTCAAATGCATACATGGATTTTTTTTCATTCATTCATTCATTTTCTATTCTGTTTATTCCCTTTCGGGGTCACCGGGCTGCTGGAGCCTATCCCGGCCACTTAGGCGAAGGCAGGGGATGCCCTGGACAGGTCGCCAGTCTGTCTCAGGGTAGAATGTCCACAATCACACACCCATTCACTCTCACACTATGGTCAATTTAGAGTTACCAATTAACCTATGAAGCATGTTTTTGGATGGTGGGAGGAAGTCGGAGATCCCGGAGAAAACCCACGCATACACGGGGAGAACATGCAAACTCCACACAGAAAGGTCCCCCATTGATGTTGCTTTTCATGTCCCCCAGCCGGGACTTGAACCGCGGCCTTCTTGCTGTGAGGCAAGAGCGCTAACCACTGCGTCACCGTGCAGCCCATAGATTTTTTTGATTCGTTAAATATCCATACTGCAGCTTGATATTGCAATAACGATAAATGTCTAATTTATTTATACCCAACAGCATGTTAAAAACACCAAAAAACATCATTTTCATATGTGTTTTAAGCCATTTTGGAGGTTACTGTACTGGGTTGCTGGAGCCTATCTTAGCCACCGTTTGACGTTGGGGTTTACCCTGGATAGAAGGGCTTCAATAAAACTAAAAAAATAACAGAAAACATAAACAAATCTAATATGAAAAAAAGAGAAAAAGTATAAAACTTGACTTAAAAATTCCCCATTTATGTTTAAAATTATTTTTTTAGACAATCCTTTATGGCGTAAGGAATGTGTCGATAAGAAATATATTTATAAAGACAAAGTTGTGCACAAATGAACACTCTGTGCACAGCTTTGTAGGAAAATATGAATACAACATTTAGTTTTACGTTAACATGTCTGTCTTTTATAGCACTGTTAACTGACTGTCAAACATCCGTCACAGGGTTGGAGGCGTATACATCGAGTCCCGAAACATAGATTGTTCAAATTCACCCATGTGTATTAAAGTTTATTTATTAAACTAAAATAGAACTTTTAGAATGTTATTGATCCTATAAAAATGATCTTGTTACCATAGCTCTGTGGAAAATTGAATAAAAGAGATAATATTACAGCGATCTCCGGCCGCAATAGCTGATCGTGTAAACAATGCACTAGCGGATAGTTTCAGACCCAGAGGTGGCGGAAAACAGTCCAGAAAGTGCCAGCAGATGTACCTTCACTCACTGCATGTTAAAAAATAATAAAAAGGTGTCTGTCATAATTGGTTGACATTAACAGGATAACGAAACAAAAACAGCTAAGCTAACTCTGACCTAAACTAGGCTAACTTGCAGCTGACCGATGGTGGCGCAGTGGTTAGTGTGGTCTCTTGCCTCACAGCAAGAAGGCCCCCCCGGTTCAGATATCGGCTGCAGGACCTTAAAAGATGCATTTTAGAGAAACTCTTTCACACAGGGGACCACAGATGAATCATCATCACGATGAGTCATCAGATTTTTGTCTTGTTTTTTATAGAAAGCCCCTCAGTTTAATTTTAGATTCAGAGTTGGTGTTTCCTGTCAGAGGACTTTCACAGATATCTGCAGCTGAAACAGAACACCAGTGGGGGGGCCCCTCTGTGTGGAGTTTGCATGTTCTCATGGCCCCGGCTTCCTCCCACCGTCCTAAAAACATGCTTCATAGGTTGATTGGTTACTCGAAATTGTCCCTAGGTGTTGAAGGTGAATGTGTGATTTGTGGCCCTGTGACATACTGGCGACCTGTCCAGGATGTCCCCCGCCGTCCCCCATGAAAGGGACAAAGCAGGTTTAGAAGATGAAAATGACGAGTTAAGGTACTTCTAAAACGTTAAGGGTGAAGATTCTTAAAACACAAGAGCGAGACTGCTAGCAAATGTTTAACATTAAGTGTATAAAAACACAAGCCCTGGCCTTCCATCCTAGAATTTATGACAAATCAAGAAGTACCAAATGTTGCAATTTCTTAACAGACCACTGGGGTGTAAGAAGGAAGTAATTTCCCATTGACTTCCATGTTAAAAATGGGGGCAGGGGTTGTCTTAAAGGAGCCCGGCCACTGTTAGAGATATAAAGTAACAAACACCTATTCAACCCTGTGTTTGTTGAAGATTGGCCATTATTGAAGACATATGGTAAATATAATTAAAAGACCACTGGGAATGCTTGGAAAATAGATCTAAAGATGATTCAAGTGGAACGTTAACTAATGGCTTAAAGTTGAACTTTTATAGCTAATGCCAAACCACTATAAAGTCAAAGGTCACCCATACCAAACATGTAGAATATCTGCAGTGAGACTTGTATGAAACCTCTGGGAACTGTGGGTTTTGGTGTGTTTCATACAGACAACAGGAACGAGTTTCTGAACGGCCTCTGCTTGGGCTGCCATACCTTGTAAGGCTTTGTCTTTGCTTTTCATGCAACAGTTGGCTTAAGTCATTTGAAGATTCTCAAACACAAGAGTATGGCTCTTGAAGGCGATTAGAAAGTGACTTTCTATCATCAGTGTGGAGGGTTTCTGGGAAACGGTGAAGGGTTTGAAGTAGGTTGGCTCCAGCTGAACGCCGCAGGCCTCTTGTGTCCTTCTACCTTTTCAAGACCGAGAGCCAATCAAATGTCTTTGCTGTCAGCGGAGTTCACGTTATCTAAAAAAGTGATATTCTTTCAAAGGCTTTGGTCCCCCCCCCATTCATGGCCCCGTTATGTGGGTCCAGAACAGTTAGGACTGTAAAATCTGCATTTGCGTGCTTCCTCATCGTCTTTCAGGAACTGTCTCAAGGGTTTGAAGGTGTTTTAGTCAGCATATCTTTGAGACAGACTCTGCCTAGACTTGAAAACAAATTTCTGTGATTATGGGATGGAGTACTTTTCTAAAAGCAGCTAACCAAAAGTGTTTTCCTTCTCTTTGGAGAAATGTCCCTTTTTTTCCTTTTTGACCTAGTTGAATGGGAAGATGAGGCAGTTTTGGGCCTGAGGTGGGAAGTGCTGCCATGGGCTGGAATTAAATAAACCTCTTTGTCTCTTATACAGCTTTGTTTTTACCTGTGGCCTGCTAATAGCTCACGAGGGTTTAATGCTAAATTAACTAAATAAATGTGAAAAGTGTTTCTATAAGTTGAATAAAAATGACAAAAAAGTAGTTGTACCTGGGTGACTTGTTCATTGATAGAAATCCTGAAAGGAATAAAGTTGTGGTAAATACCTGCAACACAGCAATTGCTTTAAGCCTTAGTCATACCTGCCCTTACAGGTGGATATGGGCTGTGAAAACGGTGAAAAATGGCCAAACAGATACGTGACACACCGGTGGGTTGCAGGAAATATCACGACGGTGATCCTTTAGAAGGAAAATATTCATGCAGATTTTTCTCTATGGGTACGCTGTAAGCAACAGGTTGTGGTGAACACGTAGTAACAGATTTGACAGATTCTTCATTGTTTTCAAACCCTGTTCATTGTGCATAGGGCCCTTACTGCTGTCCAAGTGATAAGTGTGCGCTACTTGACTAGTAGAAACGAGGAAATTAGCCAATCAGAGTGTAGTTTGTGTGAACGTCCTACAGGTACTTCTGTATCACCTGCACACCTCCTGACTAACAATTAGAATGCGATGTAAGGGTGACCAGAATGTCACAAATGCAAGCAACTAACATTATCCCTATGATTACTTCCTGATACTCACACCACAATGGTACATTCCATTTTCAATGAGCCTCTGGCGGTCAGACAGTCCTTAAACCAGTCAACCCCCGTACAGGTGTATGCGATTAAAGTTTTACCTAAAGTTTAAACTACTGAGATCTAAATGATCTCTGTGAAAAAGTTAAAAGTGGCACTGTACCTGCTCCACTCTGATTTCATACTCTCCATTCAGCTTCTTCCCCCTGAAGTACTTTGCCCTGCAGGGACAGAAAAAGAGACATGATGACTGAGCAAAAACATCTGCACAGATTCAGGAACTTTCTATCTGCGTGGTGACTCAATATGTAGATGCCCTTCATGCAGTTGGGAGCACATGTTCTTCCTGATTCCTCACAGTCAAAACATCCCAAAAATAGCTTTTTGTTTATCTCATTGAAGGCGAGCTTGAATTTCAGCAGACCTTCAAAAATACCAAACATGACCATTTCCCATGTTATGCAACTGGCTTTTTGGGGGCTTAGTGATGCAGAATTCTTTGGCAAGACCTTTTCTGGTTTTGAATAGGAATATTTCCCAAGTTAAGTTAGAAAAATACTGATATTTGTGTGATAGCAGCTGTCTTTCATAAATGAGCAGATGAATCACCTGTGTATTTCTCTGCAAATACTATGTGTGGAATGACAATAAACCAAATCCTGAATCTTGAATTTTGAATAAGATAAGATTCAATAGGATTCTGACAAGACAGCACAGAAACATAACACCTGAAAGTAATTTTGACCATGGCCAGCAGTTCCTAAAACTCTGTGGGGGTCGGCACTTAAGTGTTGCCCCCCAAACAGTCTAAAGTAACCAAACAATACATTACATTAGGAACAAAACAGAAGTTATCTGATTTTTTCAGTCATACAGGTTTATTGTTTCATTGTTTGGTCTATATAGCTATTCTGAAATCCTCTCAGTACAGATCTTTTGGGGCAGTTACCAATCTGTCATTGGCTCCAGGCTGAAGCTGATTGTCCAGGCTTCTGCTCAAAGGTCTTTGGTTACTGGAGCAGTGTTTGGGTTTTTAAAGGCCTTTTTTCTCCATTTGGTACCATTTTCTCACTAAAAGACAACATTACTTGATTGGTTTGTCTACAGTGGAGGAAATAAGTATTTGATCCCTTGCTGATTTTGTAGGTTTGTCTACTTAAAAAATAAATAGACAGTCTGCCATCCTAAAGGTAGGTTCATTTATAGACTACAGGGGTTGACATAGCCCAGAAATTTGCACTGGCCCATAGGGCCAGTAGTTTTTGAAAGTTACTGGCCTGACACCGCGCACAGCCCAAGCCAAGCGACAAACGCCGCAGGCGGACGCAGCAAGCACCGCAGCAACTTTAGGGGGGTCAGGGGACAAGCCCCTCCGGAAAATTTTAATATGGTGCAATTTGGTGACATCTAGCACTTATTTATACACTTTTCAATTACTGAAAATAGACCATATCAAACTTAAATCTGCTCTAGTCTGTTTCAGATTTTTTGAAGAGAGCACTGCAGTGTAGTAGGTAACACTATTTCAGAAGTTTTCATGCTGCTTCTAATCACTGCTATTTCACATTTGTTCCTAATCAATAGTTAAGAAGGTTTATTTACTTTTTTGCTCTGACTGCCTTGAGGTTCTGCTTCTTGTTACTGTTGCAAAGTTACACTTACTTTTTAGATCCTTAATTACTGTTATGTTGTTCAAATTTGCAGTTACTTGTTTAAAGTTGCGAAGTTACATTTACTTTTTAGTTACTTTAGTTACTTAATTAAATTAAATAATTGAAAAATTAAATTACTGAGATCATTCAGCTTTTGACTAGTACTTTTGAGTAAAGTACTAAGTACTTTGACATTATACTGCATTTGAATCGGAGATTCAGGTATTTGGAGTTGCCTTTGATTCTTTGACATTCATCTTAAAGCTTAGTGCAGACAGTTTCATCTTCAATGCATTCATTAAATATCTTGCTGTCCATACTACTAATTCCACCCATTACTCCATCTAACATCTATATCTATCTATATACCCAGGCTGTGTCCCACCAAGGTGGGGTAGCCTAGACCAGTGTTTTTCAACCTTTTCTGAGCCACGGCACACTTTAACCTTGACAAAAATCCCGCAGCACACCAGCATTCAAAAAAAAAAAAAAAAAAGGAAAAGCTCATAGTCTTTATTGATCTACAGTCCCTCCATGATCTCACGTGCATTTTTGTGATAATTGTGGCAGAAAAAGCTGGAAGCTGCAGCTGTTTTTTTCTAAAGGATGTATTAAAAGTTAAGTTAAAAGATTCAAAAACTGTTTGATGTGTGTCCGTTGTTTAAAGATGTTAAGAGGAGAGGCTCATTGTGCGCTAAGACAGTCATTTTAACCCAATGCATCATGGGAGGTGTAGTGCCGAAAATCCGCCGACCGCAGAAAGACCAGCTTCTCTGAGCTTCATGGTTTTGTTCACTTGTTCCACGGTCTGACACCGGATTCTGAGGAAAGCTACACCACTAAAGACGAGCTTTAGCTGGTATTTCTGTTGGAACTGAGAGACTTTATGAGTTAAATCTAAACAAGGAAGTGAAGACTTTAACCACTTCTGATTGGTCAGACTGATGACATGTGATTAAGCCTTCAAGAATGATTGGTGGAGACAGTTAAAGGGGCGGGACTTTTCCAAAATACAGCCGAAGCTGCAGCTAAATCGCGGTACCGTCATTCTTATCAAAATGTCTTTAATAAAATAAGGGCCTGTTTGGATGAACACAGAGCTGATTTCCTGGAGATGGAAATGTTTTTAGATCAGTGAATGAGGGCAATTTCCCACGGCACACTTGACCATCTCCCACGGCACACAAGTGTGCCGCGGCACACTGGTTGAAAAACACTGGCCTAGACAGGGCACGCATTTTTACCTCCCTCCTTCTCTTCCCCAAACCCTCCTCCTTTAGTGTGTGTGTGTGTGTGTGTGTGTGTGTGTGTGAGTGAGTGTGTGTGACTGGTCTAAGGCCTGGTCTAAGCCACACCACACTGCACCAGGGTCAGCTACGCAGCCCAAGGGGGCACCCAAGTGGGCACCTCCACAGCAGGGCCTCAGCCCTAACATATTCCTATCTATTCCTGTCATGTCTTCCACATCTCTGACATGCTTCAGTCTCTGAACACTGTTTGCCCTTCCCGCGTGCACTCCACAGTGGCACGTGACCAAAACAATCATGGCGGACATCAAACTTTCAAAGCGATGAAGACGAGGTAAATGGTTTTCGCAAAATATACTTTATTGAAAAAAGTGAAAAATATATTAACCGTTAAATATTTTAGTGGCCCGAGTGAAAAATAAAGTCTTGTGGTCCGTACTGCTCGAGCGAGCTGGACCGGGCCGTCGAGCCCTGGAGTAGGAGATCGAAAATCACAAAGAAAATGAAGAAATTTATATAATTTTATTTGCATTTCATTGAAGGAAAATAAAAGAAACATCGGACATCTGTGCTGATAATAAGGGCTTTATCTACTAAGTCTTTCCAGCAGGAGGGTTCAAATACTTATTGAACTCAATGAAATGCACTTTAATCTATATAAATTCTTTAAAGGGGATTTTTTAATTTTCTATCCCTCACTGTTCATATGGACCTATCATTAGGATGACAGACTGTCAATTTCTATTTAATTGGACAATTTGGACCTACAAAATCAGCAAGGGATCAAATACTTATTTCCTCCACTGTATCTTTACTCTATTGTCGGTTTTTGAACGTTCGTCGTCGGCAATGAAGAGCATCTTGAATTGCTGAACTCAAAGGTCAGGTCTCTGTAGAGTTTGAAAAACGCAGATGAGAGGCCAATGAGAAAGAGCGGCAATTCCGTGTTCAAAGGTGTCCAAAAACAAAAACACGCCGCTGCTTTGAGTGATCACTGAACACGAGTTTGACATGCATCAAAAAGAAAACAGCCACTCTCCTAATCAGGTTCACACACAAAACAGAAACATCCTGAACCCCGAGGGTTGGTTCCCTCTTTATCCTGATGTGTATGAGTCACTCTGTGTGGATGAAGCGGCTGCCCTCTCTGTTTTCTTTTCCTGTTATCTCTCATTCTGGTTGCATTCCAGTCCAAAAAAGGAAGGTTTTAGTGGTATTTATTGTTAAAATTGAAATGAATTTATATTTATTGGTTAGGTTTTGTGTTCATATGTTTGATGGGTTTAATCTTTAAACTGCAACAACAGATTATATGTACATAAAAAGTCAAAATGTAAACGAACTAATAAATCTATTTAATGAGCTTAAAAAAACTACAAGATATATAGTCTTTTTATCTGGATTCACAGCTCGAAGAGAACAATTTTAATCAAAAGGCAAAAAAAAACGATCTTTTTTCGTTTGAAATACATTTATAGTTCACTCTCTGTGTTAATACAAAAGGATTGAGATACTTGCTGACACATTTGAACGTTGATCAGAAGAGTTATTGAAGCAGGAAGTCTGAATCTGTGAAGATCTTTGTACTTTTCGAACCTCAGCTGCCAGAGAATTTAAAATGATGAATCCATGGTTCACAAGTGAGGAAGCTGGAAACAAACTCTGACAAGACAAGAAGACGCAGCAGCAGCTGAGTTTCCACGGATAAGGAAAGGCCTGCGTTGGAAGATCGACTCGAGGATGAGCGCTGCAACTTCCAGAGATGACGGTGAGAAGCTGTCCACCCCCCCCCCCCTTACCGGGACGCAGCGCCGGCGAGTTACGCCACACTTTGGGACTGCAGGACTTAAACTTGGCCTGAGGTGTCTGCTTTCACTGATCTTTGGAGCCGCATGGCAACGAGACAGACTTTGATGATGAGGAAGGGTCAGTGTGTGGTGTGGCTCTTTGACTATCACAGTTAGAAATGTCGGCTCTTTGTGTCAAACTTGTTCGCCCCCTCCCGGCATTCATAGAAAAAACGGCGGATGTAACATGGATTAAAACAATAACCAACGACCCAAAACCAAGGTAAGAAAGTGCAGCAGGTTTTTTTGTGCTGTAAATTTTTCTCATGTGAAAATCACTGCATTTGTTACCGTTTTAATGCTTTTAATCCACGTCATGGCCACCGTTCCTTTTCTATTAAAGCCCCAAAATGAAAGTCCCGCCCTGCTGCTTGACATGCAAATTTTAGCCAATCAAATCAACCAGAAAGGTCCCTGCCCCCAAGCGACAAACACACCTCTGAATACCACCCCCCAAGTGACAAAAACGCCCCCTTAACACTGAGCGTAAATTCAGGTGAGCGCGCAAAAACGATCTGACTGAGCAAGATCACTGCTCAGTTAGGATTGCAGCCGTGCAGTTGTAAAATACGGGGTCGCTTAGTTAGAATTGCGCCAGCGCGGTTGTAAGGTTCACTCACTCAGTTCCTAAATACGCCCGCTCAGTTGTCTTTACGCCCTTTCAATTAATGGCATTAATGTGATCCCATAGAGGAACCTCAATGAAACTATGATTTCCTGCAGGGAAGGGCAAATTAAGAAATATTGTTTATTGATCTTTAGGAAAAATAATGGATTGTTATTATGTTTTTTGTTAACTTAATGCCTAAGAAAGGGCTGTATGGTGGTGTAGTGGTTTGCACTCTCACTTCACAGAAAGAAGGTTCTTGCTGTGTGAAATTTTCATGTTCTGCCCATGCATGGCTACTCCAAACTTCCTCCCACAGCCCAAAAATATGCAGCATTGGAAGTTATAAATTGCTCCTTAGGCATGAATGTGAATGTGTGTGGTTGTCTGTCTTTGTGTGGTCCTGTGAGGGACTGGTGAACTGTCCTGGATGAACCCCACCTACTTACTGTTACTACAGTCATGTTTATGAAACCAACAGGGTAAAAGCCAGCACTCCCTTGTGTGGTTAAAAAGAAACAGTAAAACCAGCCTATTGCTACAAAACAGAGACGTGTAAGGATGAAGTTCAGTCTTTCAATGTCATTAATGACTTTAATGATTCTAAATTTGTAATTGATACCCATCCCTAAACCTCTGTGAGCTTATGGTTTGCTTTTAGATTGCCTCAATAGCATATTATTAGCTGACCAAAGATGTGGGGGATAAAAACATTATAAAAGAATAAAAAGTCAACATCAAAGTATTTAAAATAAATTCTGACATATATGCGTATTGGGAAGTTCAATATTTGGACCCACAAATCAACTCAAACTTTATTTGTATAGCGCTTTTCTAACTCGTGTTACTCAAAATGCTTTACATGAAGATGTAATCCAATTTTGAAAACCAAAAGCAAGACGAAAAAATATGTATAAAACCTACACAATGGCCCCCCCCACACACGCACACACTCATGCACACAATAAAAGTGGCTACTCCTTATTGCTCTAATTGTAGGGGCAATGGAAGCTGTAGTGGTGTCTGAAAATGTTTTTGTCTAAGGTGGAGCTGTAGGGAATTAGAGCTGGCTATCCGCATCGCGCTTTTGGGTGAAGGAAAAACAGATTTCTTGACGTGGATCTGCTCTGAAGCACATAAGTTTATGTTTAAATATAAGTATTGAGCTTTTGTTTTTGCATGACTTTTTAAAGTTATTAAACCGATGGTGTTATTTATTTTCCTAGCACTATCTGCTACACGCTAACGCTATACCATTGGGATTAAGTTAGTTGAGTAGGTGGTAAAAGAGTTTCTGTAGTTCAAAGAGATTGTATTGTTTTGCCGACAGTAGCAACAGTTCGGCGTTAAAGGGTAAAATGGTTAAACTAGCTTCCCTTTTTGCTACCAATTTAGGCCTAATCAATGAGTCCAGTTCCACTTGCAAACAACCAAAACCCAACAAGTTAAATGTACACACTTTCTCAGGAATCCATCCATCTATCCTCCAAACGGGCAAAATCCCTATCGGTGTTGCTGGAGCCTATCCCAGCCTCATCTACAGCACACTGATGTAAATAGGAACACAAAATTTTAAGCAGAAAAAACTTAATTCATTGAAAAAAAAATACGATTGTGAACCTCAG
Organism: Oryzias curvinotus; assembly: GCA_023969325.1. Classification (NCBI taxonomy): domain Eukaryota; kingdom Metazoa; phylum Chordata; class Actinopteri; order Beloniformes; family Adrianichthyidae; genus Oryzias; species Oryzias curvinotus. The sequence continues at coordinate 8,879,459 of CM043726.1, read as the reverse complement.
CAAATGGTTGCAGAAAGGAACTGAATACTTTCCAACTACTCTGTGACGTTTCGTGAAAAGATTGTTGACTGCTGTAAATATAACAGGCAGAACAGTTCTTCAATGTGTTTGGCAAACTCATAATTTTTTATGACAAAATAAAAGTCTTAAAGATGTTACCACTGCAGTGTCAGTTTGGAGACATGGCTAGCAATATTGTGCTCTGCTAATCATGTGAACGACGTGAAGGGTTTTTCAAGAGCTGTTCTATCACTTTGACATGTTTGCACTGCAGTTCATGAACTTTTGCCCTCTTCTTCAGGCAGCGATTAACAAATCCCACGAGAATTTTCCGCTTGGTGCCAAGTGTGTGGGCTCCTTGCTCGTTCTGTAGAAACAACACAGAGTTAAAATCCTCTTCATGGACTCGGGGCAACCAGGCGGTCTCACAGCACTCCGTTAAGTATAAGAAGATGTAAACACTTTACCAGAGCAGGACTGAACTGAGTAATCAGATTCTCATATCATTCAGAATGCAGTGCAAACAGACTGACAGCTACTTGGCAAATTGTCTGGCATGGCGGACGGAGAAAAGAAGCCAGAGAAAGAGCGGGACATGGGCAGAGAAATGGAGGAATTGTTGGTGGTTGCAGTGATGCTCACAGTGCTGTGTACTGCTATTGTGCATTAGTCACTGCTGGAAGCCAAGGCTGTCAGGACGGAGCAGGGGTTTCCCAAGAGACTCCAGCCTCTCCGCTGGAATGACCAGGAGGAAATTCAGCCCCGGGGGGGCAGGGGATGGACAGACGAACCTTCAAAGTAAGAGCTTTTGAAAGAGGCTGATGACTGACCCACATGACATCATGGACCAAGGAAAGGACAAGAATCAAAGGAGAATTGGCTTTGAACCAAACAACTTACTGTCGTTTACGGTGTGCAGCGTTGCCTTGAACCAAGCCTGATGTTGCGTTCACATCAAACGCAATTTGTGCATCAAATTCACGTTGGACGGCTTTCTTTCGACGCACATCAAATTCGCTGCTCAAAGCTTATTTCTAAAGTGTGTTCATAAAGTCAACACACCAGGTGTGGGAGGAGCTACCGTCAAAAGTCTTTAACCTTTTGGCTACATGAAACCATTGACTGTTTATCTCATTTAACAATGCATGGAAGACACAGATGATGTTAAGAGATCTGGTTTATTAATTCTGACGTGCTCTACACAAGAATGTGTAAACGTTTCTCCATGTCTGGGTTCATGAGATCATTCAGAGACTCTTTCAGGACGGTGAGCTTCACCTTCAGCTACTGTAGGGGCTGCATCTGTTTGACGACTTGTTGTCTCGCGTCAGTTCAAGGACCTGCTGATCACATAATCAGCACCTCACAGGCCAAAACTGAGTCCCTGATTGGTTGAACTCTTGCCGCTTCGTGTGTGTGCCCCAAACACGCTGCTGTCAGATCTGAGGTCCTGCAATTTGAGTGCCGGTCTGACAGCAGCGCGTTTGGGGCACACACACGAAGCGGCGAGAGTTCAACCAATCAGGGACTCAGTTTTGGCCTGTGAGGTGCTGATTATGTGATCAGGACCTCAGATCTCGTCTGTACATTGACTTTACATTGAAGCTGGACGCTTTTGGTGTGAACGCAGCTTGATAGTCACTTTCGATTCACGCCCAAGCCATGGTTTCCGGTAATCTGCACATGCCACTTCAGTGGATACCAGTATGTACTCTTCACCTGACTTAGAACATTCTTGTTTGTTTTTATGTACAGCACCTTGAGCTGTTGTCTTTACATGAAAGGTGCTATAGAACTAAAATTAATTTGAATTTGAATTTAGAATATAAAAAAATATATTATAGTATTGTGAGTATTGTGCTTAGATATCCGTCACATACAAGCCATTTTGTACCAGAGTTCATCAAATTTCTACAGCCATTTTTCCAAGTTCCCTGAATTTAATCTGAGAAGAGCAGAGCAAAGCAAACAAACCTTCAGTGATGTACTCAGGGTACAGTAGGGCTTATGCATCTCCCTGGGCTTAGCCTATTCTGGAATCTCAGATTTCTAGCAGGGTGGTTCCATGTGTTTCAATGACAGGAAGTGTCTCGTGTTTCTAAGTTAATTCTCAAAAATATTAATGACATGAAGGCCCAACAGCTGTCGTTCCAGATGGAAAAATGATCCCACTCCAACTCCCACTTTACCATACGTGATTTACTGTGATATTGTAGTTTAAACTCACAAAATGGACTTCTGGATGGGCACTCTACAAGAGGCAATGGTGAGATTTACAACCACTATTGTCCAGAGTTAAAAAATACAGATGTAGTTTCATCTAATGAATAAACTCTACAGGTTATGACATTAAAACAGCAACACTCCTCTGACCCCTTTTCATGCATGTTGTTATTGGAAATAAGATGTTTAAATACTTGATTTTTCCTCAAACATCAAACATTTTAGATCTTTGTCCAGCTAAGCACAAAGGGTCTCAACCTGAGGCACTTTAATGCCTCCATTGTAGTTCTTTGGCTTGGAATAAAAATTGTATTAATCTGAATCAATAATGGGTTTTTAGATGTAGTTAAAATGATTTTAGTGAATCAAATGTTGTCATTTCTGTTTATTTATTATTAGAATCCTCTTAAATCAAATGTTCTGAGCTTCTGCTGCACATGTGTCCACATGTGTTGTAAGTATTACTTGTACCGGTATCCATTTGCGATGCGGCCGCTGGGGGATTTTGTGTTCGTTGGCGGGGGGTCACAGCTCTAGTTTATATCTTGTGGGACACATTTGCTGGCTGTCGATCAATACAGACTGAGATTTTGCTTTTTTTTTTTTATTTTTTATTTTTTGGATGCTGGTGTGCCGCGGGATTTTTGTCAAGGCTAAAGTGTGCCGTGGCTCAAAAAAGGTTGAAAAACACTGATCTAGACTACAAAGTGGGACTTAAAACACAGCTGGGACTTTGATTCCAAGAGTGTGTTCATTTATTTATTATTCATCCCAGAAATGGGGGTTACATTTGTCTTGCGTTTGATTAAATGTCTGCCGTTTGTATTTATTGCTTTCCCTAAGTGGGGGGGGGTCGGAAATCAAATATAAAAAAAAAAATGAAATCTGAGATTTTACTTTTAGGGCATATCGCCCAGCCCTAGGTTGGGGGTGTGAGGGGCTGTAAGCTAGTGGGAGAGAGTGTAAACAAAAGGAATGATGGGAAGTGGGGGCAGGCTTTGTCTCAGACTCAGAGGTGAATTTCTAATAAACTCCTGCTGCTGCGCAGAAACTATGTCCTAGAAAACAACACTGGTTTTTGGATTTTGGCTGTAAACATCATAATCACGATAAAATAAAAGACTGGGAACGCTTTTAAAATACATCAAAAGACGATCGGAATGGGACTTTTAGTTCAGGTGGTTTAATATAAACCTCTGAAGACGATCCTCTGGTTTTTGTTTGCTCAAGACTTGTGTGCTTTTCTGTTCATCTGTCAGTCAGCTGAAGTTGTGCGACTTTAGCCGCCAGCCTAATCTCCAAGCAAAACATTTTTGCAGCTCAAGTCAAACAGACGAGCATGCGGATAAGATCAATGTTAATTCATGAAAACTGCATGGAAAACACCGAGCACATGTTTGGACACTGAACCTTGTTTTTTTAATGTTCATAGACCAACAGAAGGGTGGGAGGGGCCTAAAGCCAGTTCTTAACTGTCCTAAAAGCACGCCACGCCTCGGACTGTGTGCCAAGGCCGCAGGCCAGCTATTTGGCGCTTTTCTGCATTTTTCATGCGTCTGGGAATTGAGCAATCACTTTATGGTTTCTGCTTGTCGCTCTGCCTGCTGGGTCTGAAGTGGCTTCTGCGGCTTTGCGACACCTCCAGATCCATGGAAAAGATCCTTGTGAGAAACGCCTCGTTCCTGCTTTTCTGCTCTTTCCAGAAGATCTGAAGGTGGCGTGCAGTTGTTTAGTCATTTTCTTCAGAGCAGTGCAAACAATCCTGGATAGATCCGCATCGCCCTACATGTGTGAGACTATCACTGATTCTGTGATTTTTGTGCCGAAGTTGAAGCTTTTAACGTCCTTTTTTCCTGATTGTACTTTACAGTTTTTCTCATTTGCTAAAACACTAAACCCTGTTGTTTGACCCACAGGCTCAGTAGCCTGAATCCACTGATTGACTCAAACATTCCTTTGGCAAAACCATCAGCACTTCTCATTGTGATGCACCCGGGCAGCATAAAGGTGTGCACAGGTGACAAAAGTCAAACACAAAGAAAGCACAGGTGTCACCACTTGAACACAACTCAAAACTGATCCCACTTATGGCTAATGATGTGAGAGAAGCCAGTTCAGAGAGCTGTGGTTTGTGAGGCCCTACAATGGATAGAAATCAGAGAGGAAGAGTTCGTGTGAGAGGAGGTTGAGGTGTTCGAGGTGGTCAGCACCTGTCCCTGTATATTTTTGCATTTAGCGTACAGGCAACAATAAACTTTTATCTCTCCAGCTTCATGTCCTGAAGCTGTCGTTTCTATTTTTCTACGTAGTGTTTCGTGACGGTTCACTGTTGCTTTTAATTTTGACTGATTTGGGGCACGATTTCACAACAAGGTTCAGTTTTGAGCACAGATTGAACTGATTTGAGGTGAAAGTTCGGTTTTGCAAGAAGAGTTTATGACTGCATCTTGAAACTTGGGTTTTTAGTTGACAGTTTAGAGAAAAGCAGGGCTGCCTTCTAAAAAAGTATCTTAACAATCGAGAAAAACTGTAAAATAAGAAAAAGGAGGGAATCCTGGTTTCTAAGTTGTGTTTGATTCAAAAGTCCATCTCAATGCTCTAGAACTGATTTCTGTGCTGACAGAGAGGCTATGTCGCCATCTGCTGGTAAGAAACGGATCTGTTCTTCACTTGAAATGTTATATATAAACAACAGCGACACCATGTGGTCATTCAATGCGATTATCTTTCATTTACTATTTGGAAGTGGCTGTTTTTTGTAACAGAACACTGATCCAATGTTTTTCAACCTTCTTTGAGCAAAGGTCCACTTTTTCCTTAACATACCAGCAACCGAAAATAAAAAAGAGAAACTCTGTAGTCTGTATACACGACCCCCGTGTGCATTTTTTGTGATAATTAAGCCACAAAAATTTGAAGTTGCAGCTCTTTTTCCTTGAATTGTGATGGTTTTCATTAATAGTTTTCAACTCATTTTGTTTCTATTCCGATTTTCCCTTTCGGGGTCACGGGGCTGCTGGAGCCTATCCCGGCTACTTGTGGGCGAAGGCAGGGGATGCCCTGGACAGGTCGCCAGTCTGTCTCAGGGTAGAGTGTCCACAATCACACACCCATTCACTCTCACACTCACCTATGGTCAATTTAGAGTTACCAATTAACCTATGAAGCATGTTTTTGGATGGTGGGAGGAAGCCGGAGTCACCGGAGAGAACCCACACATACACGGGGAAAACATGCGGACTCCACACAGAAAGGTCCCCCATTGATGTGTTTTTCATGTCCCCCAGCCGGGACTTGAACCAGGGGCCTTCTTGCTGTGAAGCAAAAGAGCGCTAACCACTGCTCCACCGTGCAGCCCAAGTTTTTAACTAAATTAGTCAAAAACCTTCCCCTGTACTTGTTTTTCTCCTTAGTTTTTTTAAATGTGATTTCATGTAGACCAAAAACCAAACAAAATGACATTCTTACTAAATGGCACTTTAGTTTTTAAATGTTTTTTTATGTTTGTAGAAGAGCAGCTGTAAATTTTTGAACAAAAATATAATCACAGCAAGCTTGATAAATGTTGGACAGAAAGGACCAACATTACATTCATCTTAATGGTAACTACACAAAATGGGATCATGCATATGGTGTCAATTCAGCGCCTAATCTAGTGCGCATCAAAACCGTAAAACCGCGAATTAAAATGCAGAAATTAAGAATCAAAACCCACACTTGGCAACCAAAAGCCATAACCCAAAGCACAATCATATTTATCAACTGCCAATTTATTTTCTTACCATTCTGAAATCGTCGTTTTGAGTTGCACTTTTATTCTGAAATTGTCTTTTTGAGTTGTGCTTTTATTTTTTCTAGTTTTGATTCTAAAACCTGTCGACACGTAAAAACAGTGACACGTCAGTCAAGGGGAGGGGAGGCGGGACATCTCCGACATCCAGAAGCTCATTGGCTACTGAATAACTCTGATTCTTACGTCAACATACCATTTTTGAAGGTACCAGTGAGTTTGTCAGGTTTTTCAAATCTTTTACTATATTAAACGATTAAACGTGTACTTAATGTACACGTGTATGTATGTCCCTTTAGAGCATATTTGCACTCGTTTGGACATTCTGTTTTTATGTTTTTATATTTTTTATATTTTATATCTATTTTTCATATTGCTATTCTTTCTTTGTTTGAGGTTGCGGGCGGTCGCCTAAGCATTTCACTGCACATTGTACAGTGTATGATTGTGTGTGTGACAAATAAAATTTGAATTTGATTTGAATTTGAATGTAACCGGAGGACGCCAGCACAGTCAGATGAGCTCCATCAGTAGCTGCTAGTAAAAAAAGATGTTAGAAAGTTAGATGTTGCATGAAAAACTATCGCCATTCATTGTTAAAAATGTTCTCCTGTGCTAGCCATGCTAGCTCAATGCTAGCGGGGTTTCCTGCACATTTAATGACTTTTATGGATTAAACAAAGTCGATTTTGTACGACAGTGGCAGTCATGTCAAACCTGGGAAAATTTAAAGTGAATTGTCACTAGGATTAATCAAATATTTTTTTCAAGAAGTACATTAATGTATAACTTTTTGGTTGCAAATTGTGGGTTTTGGTTCTCAATGTATGCATTTTGATTCACGGTTTTACGGTTTTGATGGGCAATACATTAGGCGCTGAATTGACACCATAAATGCAGACGTTTTTTCCCTAAATCAACAATGTAACTTTAACAAAAACGTTTGGTTCAATTTTGGGTGATTAAGTAGTTTCAGTTTAGTGTAATTGTGTCTGTCTGTTACTTATATTTATACCTAACTCCAGTTTTTTTTTAAGTAAATAAAGTCTGAAATTGAATTTGTCCTTTAAACAGACATTAGAAACCAGCTGTTTCTTTTATAAAGATGAATTTATGATCAAACTCTGGAATCTCTGACTTTAATTTCTTTGTTCTCCAACAAAAACCTTGAAGGATAAATTACTGTTTTCCTAATTTCATTGTTTGTGGTGCTTTATGATGCCATCAAATAAACCCAATGCATCATGGGAGATGTAGTGAAAGCAGTGGTGCTGATGCTGGACAGACTCACGTCCCTGAGCTTCATTGTTTTATTCCTGCAGGAAGCTCCTAGGGGTGCACGGATGATCCGTATGGATCCCTAGCCCCGGTTCTAGCAACAATAACGTAAATACAAAGCAGTGATTCATTTAAATCAACTGTCCGTTCACCTCGAACACAATTCGTGCATCAGATTCGCGTCCGCCGCTCGGTGCTTGTACTAAGGTGTCTACAAACCTGACACCCCCGCCGCATGTGGGCGGAGCTACCGTCAAAAGGGTTTTCTCGCCCTCCTGATGAAAGATTCTGAGAGATCCGGTGCTTTTATTTTGAAGAGCTCCACAAAGCTCTCTGTGAACTACTCCGTGTGAAACCTGCACCTTTTGTTGATGAACTCAGAGATGATGAATGTTTTTAGATCAGTGAAGATGAACCATTTCCCGCGGTACACCTGACCACCTCACAGAACACTAGCGGTTGAAAAGCACAGTACTAGTCTACATCAGTCACATGATTAAACAAAATATTTTTTTAAAAAGTAATGTAGAACTGTATATCAGCAGAGACGGATCTCATTTCAGGTTTTACCTTTTATTGCAATATCCTCACATAGAAACAGGAAAGCTGGATAACCTTTCTTTGGATTCTTTTTTATTCAAAATTTTCCCTTCTTGCTCTGGTTATCAAACCCTAAATGGCGTGTACTTCTATAGTACTTCTCTACGCTTTACAGTCACACACTGGCGCCAGCCTCTATAACCACCAGGAGCTCGTGGGGTTCAGTGTCTTGGCAAAAACACTGAAACTTGAGCAGGAACCAAACCTGGGATCCTCCAATCAGAGGTTGACCGCTCTCTCTCTGCACCGTGGTGAACAAATACTGAATACCTCTGCTGTTTCTTTGTCAATTTAAGCAACCAGACCAGGAATCTAACACTTGTTCAGGTCAATTTCTTACCAACTTAGAGCCACAAAGTCTTACTCCATCCTAAATGAACTATTGTTTTTTGGCATACATACAATATATTGAAAAAATAGATTTTTTTTCTTAATACGAATGAGTTTTGACAGAGAGTCACATGACGTAAAACTCCCCTGGACCATCAGAGACCCTCGAAATGCGACATTATATTGTGATGTCAGCAGTGATTTAAAAAACAACAAAAAACTATAAATAGTTTATTCTTCTGTTTGTGGTGCATCTCAGACAGAAATGGGTAAATCTAACAAACTAAAATTAAATCAGAGGCAATACCTGATTTCCTGGACCTTATGACACACTTAAAATCCTTGATTTGAATTCTAGTTGGGCTTCATGACCTCCAATTGATTTTTCTGTGGCCCATAGCACTCAGAAACCAGTCTAAATGTTTTGGTAAGACTTTGGTAAACTACTCAGCCGCACTGCTTGATGGAGCATTATGGGTACTGTAGTCAGGAGACTCGCAGAGTGAAAAGAGCAGTTTGTAAAGAGTTGAATAAAGTTTGGCTGTTTAGTTTCATTTAATCCACCTTTCAGTCCAAATCATGTTACTTTTTAGGGGTTAAAGAACCCCAAGAGGCTCCGGGGCCTCTGGTTGCAGACCCCTGAACTAGACTCATTGAATTAATCACAAACCCATTTATTTTTCCAAAAGTTAGAAGAATTCTTGCTGGGTTTTAGAAGGAAAATCCCATTTTAACTCAGTTCTACCACAATGAAAAGAGAAAAGAACTCTGGAGATTTTAGCCAGACAGCCTAAAAAAATTCAAGACCGCCTTGCTGTTTCTGAATAATCTGTCAGGAGGCGGTTTTCCCTCTCAGCTCCTGACCTGATATTCTCACAGAGGAGGCGTCTACATGAATTCAGCAGCATAACTGAGGTCAACACAAGTCAGTCCACTGTCCCATCATGCAACAGAAGAGCAATCCTGTAACCATGTGAGGTGAACATGACACAGTAGGTTCTTTTGTTATGACGGCAGCTCTGAAATAACTTCCAGTGAAGAGCAGCGACCTCGCCAAGATGTCTACGGTGTACAGTCGAATAAAAAATAATGTTGCTTAAATAGGAATTGTAAAGGTACAGTGAGGCAAATACACATTTGAACCCCTGCCTTTTAGCTAGAATTCTGACCCTCAAAGACCTGTTGGTCCACCTTTAAATAGTCCACCTCCTCTCCACTTATTATGCTAAATTAGAACCTGTTTTAGAATCACAATCCTTTTACTGTCATTGTACACGGTGATACCATGAAATTGTAGCAGCCTTGTAGTGGTGAAAATAAAATAAAAATACTGTAGATCACATCTCAAATCAAAATTTAATTTAATTCAAAATTTAATTTTTAATTGAAATTAAAAATTTTAGAAAAAATATTCAATGATAAATTAGCTTTATTTATTGAAAAACATAACATTATAAATGAAAACCAATATGGTTTTAGAGAAAACAGATCTACCTCATTGGCTATCATTGATGCTGTGGAGGAAATCACAAATGCTCTGGACAAAAAGAAATATGCAGTTGGAATTTTCATTGACTTAAAAAAAGCATTTGACACTCTCAATCATGACATCCTACTTGACAAACTGGAAGTGTATGGGATAAGAGGACTAGCGCTAACTTGGGTCAAAAGCTATTTAACGGGAAGAAAACAATTTGTGAAGATGGATGAATATACATCAGAAACCAAAGAGATAATTTGTGGTGTCCCACAAGGATCAATTCTGGGCCCGCTGCTATTCAATATTTACATAAATGATATATTCAATGTTTCAAAGCTTCTGAAACTCATATTATTTGCTGATGACACAAATATATTCTATTCTACAGACAATCGTAGGGAACTTATCAAGGTGGTGAACACAGAGTTAAACAAAATAAAACTATGGATGGATTACAACAAATTATCTTTGAACCTAGATAAAACCAAAGTGATGTATTTTGAAAACTACAACGCAAATAAAGAGCTCTCAATTGAAATAAATAATGTCTTAATCGAAAGTGTTACAGAAATCAAATTCTTAGGGTTTTTATCGATGACAAACTAAGTTGGAAGCCACACATCAGACACATACAAACTAAAGTCTCAAAAAGTATTTCAATCGTAAATAAATCTAAACAAAAAAAAAAAGTAAAATAAATGATTAATCACTTATTGAAAATGGTTAAATTGATCGATGTTTAATGATATTACTTCACTTGCTCCAAAAATTGATAAATTGATTCAAAAATCTTTCCTAATGTAGCATAATTTTGTACGTTTTTAACTTTTGATACTTGATGAAAGTTTACTATGAAAATCTCTGAAACAGTGTTGTGTCTATTTTACTGATATAGTATTATTTTTAATCATATGAATGACTTTTATGAGTAACATATATTTTAGATAACTGATCTGCATTTGCCATGTTGATTTCTAAAAGTTATTTTTTATTTTTAACATAATAATTAAGTAATTCATCTTTGTCATGTGCCTTATCGATACCTTATGATTTCTAATTCTGTCTGATAAAAAACTGGGACCCGGATATTGATAAATCATGTATTAAAATGGTTATAGTAAAAATAGGGTGGAATTATATAAGTTCGCTTCCTTCCACTCCCTTTCAAGCAATATTTATTAATATGTCTAATTATCCTAAGTTTGATTACCGGTAGTTACTGTATGAATGTATAACTGAAGATTATATTCCTTTTGTGTATTGTTTCTACTTGATTGCTTGAAATAAACCATTTCAAATTCAAATTCAAAACATATATTAGAATACAACAGTAGATATTTATTGTACTGCTCCTTAATATTACCATATTTCACCTACTGTATAGAAATCTGGGGGAATAATTACAAGAGCTCACTATATCCTCTCTTTTTACTTCAAAAACGAGCCGTCAGAATTGTACATAAAGCCGGATATCTTGATCATACAAACAATCTATTTTATCAATCAAGACTTTTAAAACTGCATGACCTTGTGGATTTTTACACTGCACAACTTTTATACAGAGCCAGTTGGAAATCGTTACCATTCAATATCCAAAAACAGTTCTTAGAAAATGAAGGAGGCTACAGACTGAGGGGATGTAGGAACTTCAAGATCAAATTGATAAGAACCACTAAGAAAAGGTTTCTGTGTGTCGGTGTGTGGCACTAAACTTTGGAACGGTTTAAGTAATGAGCTCAAACAATGTTCAAATATTCAAGAAAATGTATAAAGAAACTCTTATTTCAAGATATGAAGATAAGAAGGGTTAAGGATCGACAGGTGTTTGAATAATTCCAAATACATGTGTGAACTTGATTGTGTTGAAATAATCAAAGCTCTTTTAATTACAACCACTGAGTGTTACATTGTAATGTGCAATAATGATTACTGAGAGGTTTGAATTACAACTAATAACCTATTGCTTTTGTTTACTTGATCTGCAATGTGTAACAATAATAACTGGTTTAATGTGATTATGTGTTCTAATGATAATCAATTATTATTACATATCGGTACCATTACTGTTTACTGAAATCATGAATGAATGTTTTCTGAAGATCATCAGTCATTACTAGGACACTGGATTTTGTTACTTGAAGAGAATCTATTTGATCAGAACCGGAGTTAAAACACTGTAAAACTATCAAATGAATTAACTCAGTAAGGGTGGGATTATATAAACTGGCTTCTTCCCACTCCTTTTCAAGCAATAAATCAAACTCTACTTATAATTCAGTTAATGATCACTGTATTTAATTAAGCAAATGTGATTTAAGTGACATTTTTGTTTTGTTTTCTGTCTTTTTAATCTATGCATTTCATCATTTATGTAATGAGTTTGAGAAATATGTGTAATTTCTTTATTGCTTTGACTAAAATGCTTGAAATAAATCAATAAATCAAAATATGTACAATATGTACAGAAACAATTAAATATTAAATTAAATATTTGAGGTTGTTAGCTGCATAAAGGCGCCTGTCCACCCCATACAATCAGTAAGACACCAACTAACATGGCCAAGGCTAAAGAGCTGTCCAAAGACACCAGACACTAAATTGAAGACCTCCAACAAGGCTGGAAAGGGCTACGGGGCAATTGCCAAGCCCCTTTGACTGGGGCACCATGGAAGATCTCACCTGGAGGGGTCTCAATGATCCTAAGAAAGGTGAGGAGTCAGCCAAGAACTGCACTGGTCAATGACCTAAAAAAAGCTGGGACCGCCGTTTCCAAGGTTACTGTTGGTTATCCACTAAGCGGACATGGTTTAAATCATGCAAGGTTCCCCTGCCTAAACCAGTACATGTCCAGGTTGGTCTAAAGCAGTGGTTCCCAAACTTTTTCTGCAGGGCCCCCCTTTCTGAAAATTACAATATTTTCGACCCCCCCCACATTGACACAAACATACAATCCTTTGTTTCTAAACTCCACCGCGCCTTATAACATGTGGTTAATGAGAAATCTTTCTCTGAACGGTAGAATTATGTTATCTAAAGCTGAAGGAATCTCTAGATCTGTCTATGTGTCTCTGTCTTTAGAAATTCCAAAACACATCTGTAACCTATTAAACAAAACATTATTTGATTTTATTTGGAGGAAAAAATTTCCTTACTTAAGCAAAATTTGTTTTGTGTAACACCAGAAAACATGGGGGCATGGATGTATTAACCTTTAAAACTTTAAACAACTCTTTTAAAATAAAGTGGTTAAGTAATTTATTGAAAGGGGAAGACAATATCTGGAATGCATTTCCCAAATATATATTTGACACACTGGGAGGCATTAAATTCTTGCTAAAATGTAATTGTAAAATTGAAAAATTACCCACAAAACTTTCAAACTTTTACAAACAAGCCCTGCTGGCCTGGAAACTCGTTTATAAACATAATTTTTCTCCAACAACTTGTTTTATTTGGAATAACAGTAATGTACAAAAATAAATCACTTTTTTTCCTAGGTGGTATGATAATGATATTGTTTTAATCAGACAACTTTTCAATTCTCATGGACATCTTCTGATGTATGAAGAATTTCTTTTAAAATTCGGTATTCCTGCTCCACCCAGAGAATATGCAATAGTGTTAGATGCCGTTCCAACCAGTCTGCTACAACTGTTTAAAGAGATTTATAACACAAGTCAATTAAGAACCCAGACAATTTTTTGGGACAATGTGGATATTTGTGTTCATTCAGTTTGGCTGGGAGGTTTTACTGGGAATCCAAATTTGTGGACATTAAATGGACTTATGCTTGGACTATTAGTAATAAATACTGTCTAAATAACAAAATAAAAGAGGTGTCCTTCAAAATATTGCATTGTATATATCCTACCAAAATTTGAGTAGATTTGTTGGACATGGACCTGTTTTGTTCATTCTGTGGAACTCAGGAGGAAACTATTTATCATCTGTTTGTGGACTGCAGACATACAAATAAGGTTTGGATTGAAGTGGGAAACTATATTGGAAATATAACTAAACAAAATGTTACATTTTTAGAAAAATACATTATTCTGGGTTACCTTAATGTCAAAGTAGACAAAGATTGTATCTTCATTACACAATTGTTTTTATTATTGGCAAAATTCCATATTCATAAAGCCAAACGGTCAAACTCCAAAACTAAATTCCAGCAGTTTTTGAGTGAAATCAATCAGTAATGTACCATTATCAAACATCTGCAAAACCGAAAAGCTATTCGGACTAATCTAATTTTTGAAAGTTTTAAAATGTATTAAACCCCAAAGATTTTTGAAGTAAAAATTCTTTTGCTCTTATGCTGTATATGTATGTGTATATATTTATATACTTTTTCTTTTATTTCTTATATTTTTCTGCAATATGTACACATTTCAATTCCCCCTAAGACATTCACATTGTTATTGTATTATGTTGTTTGTCAATAAAGTATGGAAAAAAAAAACTCCACCGCGCCCCCCCTGCAATACCTCGCGCCCCCCCCTAGGGGGCGCGCCCCCCAGTTTGGGAACCACTGGTCTAAAGTTTACCAAAGACCATTTGGATGATCCAGAAGAATCATGGGAGAAAGTCATGTGATCGGATGAAACTTTCTGGTCTTGTTTCCTCTGTTTGGAGGAAGAAGAATGATGAGTCCAAGAACACCATCCCTGCTGTGAAGCATGGGGGTGGTAGCATCATGCTATGGGGGTGTTTGTCTGCACATGGGACAGGACGACTGCACTGTTTTAAGGAGAGGATGACCGGGACCATGTATTGCGTAGTCAAACGAATGTAAACACTGAAACAAAACTTCTGTGTTAAAGGGTTAAACTGCTTCAGATGCTGTCTCTAAAAGTCTTTTGCTTAAACAAAGTACCATAAGCGTGTAAGATGAAGAAATTGTTCACTCATTTTTAAGGCTTATGGTTAAGGTTTAAATAGCTTGAATGCAGGAAGTGAGTGCAGCACGGACCTGAAGCCATTTCTGAATGTCATTGTTCGTGCAAAATGTCTTTGATCGCACACACAAACAACCACACATCCCAAAACACTACATTTCTTTTCATGCCTGTTAAATATTTTCTGTGGGGTCTGTTAACAATCTCTTTACTGTACTTTAGATCACCTGATCAGTGTTGTGTGCAAATACTTGATGCAAATACACCACATCATCAGCGCTGGTGGATGTTCCATTACGTTTTATTAATACGTAAAAAAGGATGTCCCACATGCGCCTCTCATTTCACGGCACTATTGAAGCACTGGTTGTTGTGTTACTGCAGCATTTTGGTGTGTTTTTGTCCTGTTTCCGCAGAGTTAAAGTCATTAGTTGATGCTTGTGTCTGTCAATTTTCAGAGAATGAAGAGAAATTCAACATATATTCTAAGAAGAAAAGTACAGCAGAAGGAGGGAAAGAGATGGTAGGAGAGCGACAGAGGAGTAGTGAGGAGGAGGAAGATGAGACAGAGGAGCATGAATGACAGACGATAATGAGGAAGACAAAGATGAGACGGCATCAGAGGAGAGACAGTCAGCATCATTGGTCAGAGAAACAAGGCAGAACTCAGCTAAAGGGGCTCCACCTGTTAGAATGATGTTGCCCTAATAATGAAACTGTTTCATGTTGATTAGCCTGAATAGAAATATTTACAGATATGATGAATAATACCATGGAAGGGTATTTTTACTTCAGAACAACTAATTTCACTTTTTGTTCATTGTAAATATCTCTCAGTCAAGAGCCGAACACCCCAAGCAGACACACCTAAGCATGAAATATAAACACAATAAATAAAATATATACCAGTAGTAGTATCTACTAATGATATCTACCACTATCTATAGTAGTATCTACTATAAGTTAATGTTCTACAAAATATCGGTAGGCATTTATCTTTCTGTTAGTTTTCTAAAGGTTGCTTTACTACGTTTAGTAGAATGAATTTTAAAAATATAGCTCATGTTTTTTGTGTGCCACCCCAAGATTTAATGTGGCCCCCTACCTGCCCCCCCCATGAAAGATTTCCGGAGGCGCCACTGCCGTTAGCTCACAGACCGTCCCAAAGCTGCTCCTCTGCTTGGAGACCCGGTTCTCCTGAGTCCAGCAGCTCGCTCACGAAGAACAGCCGGACGGACTGCGGTCCGAGGCCTCCTCCGGAGCACACACCGTAACAAAGCCCCCCCTCCCCGCTTGGAAACAACCAAGAACAGAAGTGACCCGCGATTGGATCAACAATCGGTGTAGAGGTTACTCTTCGGTCCTTTTATTTCAATCTTGGTTCTTCATCTTCCTTCTTGCTCTTTCGGGTTTTAACCTATTCATAAAGTTTGGACGACACAAATTTTGACTCGTATGGACAACTATTGAAGTCGCCACATGCGGTAAAATAACCTTGTTGCTCCTCCATCCAACTTTATTGACAACAGTTAAAAAACAACAAAACATCTTCTATGAATGACATCAGCATGGAACAACGGCTTTGCGCCCTCTAGTGTTCAGAGAATGTATTAGGTTTGATCTGAACAGCATCTGTTTGAACAGTCAATGTTTTTCAAATCGGATTATTTAGATGAATAGAAAATAACACAATAAAAAGCAATTCCTGTGAAACTGCAAATTCATGAAATGGCGCTTACATCTGGCATAACCCACCTATCTCGATCGGAATAAAGTTTTGATCCGAATGAGTCCGATGGGGCCAGAGAATTCCGAACGCCATGTTTACATGACACATTTTTTGCTCTGATCAGGCGTTTATTCCGATTACTTTTGTCCATGAAACCGCAGCTATTGACTCTGTCTGGTTCCTTTGAGTCAAAGTATGAGACAATAGCTTCTCTATGCAGACTAAACCATTAGACCGTCCACTCACCAGTCTGTGTGCTGATCATCAATCACCAGCAGGATCCTGGGCTTCCGTACCGCCACTTTGGCTGCCTGGCTGCTCCCTGTAGCTGCGCCTTCAGCTGCTGTAGCTGCAGCTGATTTAGCGTGAGCAGCTGCAGCCACATTCTGGGCCATCTGTGCGCTCTTCACCACGCTGGAGAAGGAGCTGAGGAAGTTCCCAGAGCCTGGCGCTGAGGCCGATGCCGAGCTTTGGGTGGAGATGCTTGGTGGCTGCCGCCTCTCTGCAGCCGGGGAGGCAGGGGAGGATGTGGACGAGCCTGGAGGGGTCGGGGTCGGCCTCTGCAGATCCATCATGTAGCCGTTGGGAAGGTTGGCCACAAAGCTGCTGTCTGACAGGCGCCGCCGAAGGTAGTTCATGCTGATGGACTTATGGATCTATCACGACACGGGACGGAAGAACGATTCGAGACCTGTGAAGTAGATGAAGCAACATAAAGAAAACTGACTAGGATCTCAAAAAGCTGCACTTTTAGAACAAGAAATCTGCTGTATTTTTCTGAGTATGGTTATGGTTTTTGTACAGTTTGGCAAAGGCTGCAACTTTTGCACAGGAGCAACTTGTTTGTGGTTTTTGAAAAATTAATATAGGCTCATATTAACATTTAAGGATAAAGTTAATGGAAAATCTATATCACATTTAAATGGATTCTGCACAAAATCTAGGGAAGACAGACCGTTTAAACCAGATATAGATACTTTGCAGAGGCTGGAAATGAACTGGGAGTTTAAAAAAATTCAATCTCATACAGGCTGGTCTGTGATGGTCATCGGACATTGACCCTAAAACACTTTCGCTGTAAAGAGTTACACCATCACTTTTGCCGGGTAATTTTTACCGGATATTATATACCCAATAAAAAGTCCTTGTCATAGAAAATAGACCAAAACATGACAACACATGACAAATTAGAGTGTTTTTCTCTTGTTTTCAACTGTGGTGTGTGTAACAAAATGAAAAAGGAAAACATAGGAAGTATGTTCATACATGCTCAAAAATTACTGAAGACTTAGGAATTTGAGAACAAAAATTCCTACAAAATAATATAATGATACCAGAAACCTTGACTTTGGTCCACCCATTCCTGGGCCATGTGAGAATTCCCTGATGAAGACACAGACTACTCGACACACAACACATTGAAATTCATGTAAATATTGTAATTTCCGGATTTTAAGCCGCTACTTTTGTTTTCTTTTTTATGCATTTTTTCTAACGGCCACTAGGGGCCGTCCAGCAGAAAAGGGAAGAGTGAGACAGGGGGAATACGTTATGTGTGTGGAGGAAGAAATCGTTAAAAGCAGTGTAAAGAAATCCACCATCACCAACAGGTTTGCAAAAGCCGGTCTGCTGCGTGACGGAGAGGACAGCGCCAACTCAGGCGAGACAGAGTGACATTAGCTGCGTTTACATGGGCAAAAGTAATCAGAAAGAATGCCTGATCGGAAGGAAAATGCGTCATGTAAACACGCTGTTCAGAATACTCTGCCCCGATCAGACTCGTTCGGATCAAAATTTCTTTCCGATCGAGATGGGTGGGTTATACCGATCGTTTATCCGATCGTTGGTCATGTAAACGGTTTATTCCGATCGTGTGTCACTTCTGCTCTGGTTTACGTCATTCATAGACGGTGTTTCGCTCCAGAGAAAGCTTTGGAGTAGAGGGCTGCATTGGGATCGGGTCCCGCGAGACCCAACCCAAATCTCGCGGGATTGGGCGGTTTGGATTGTGCTGCGGGCGGGAGCGGGCGGCAAAAAATAAACCCCGCGGGATCAGTGCTGGCATGAATATCGGATGAATATATAATAGCGGACTACGTTAGGCTGTGCGGCTGTTGGAGTCTTACGTACTGAAGCTCCGTGAAGCACCAGGTAGAGATGCCCAATGGCCTCTGTCATCAAACCTGTTGTTGGGGGGTGTGCAACGCCCCGCCCCGCCTCTTACTAAGAGCGCACTTCAGGCCGTCTGTCTGCGCGCGCACAGACGCACACTTTTAACCGAACAGGATTTGTGAAAATATATTTAATATTTAAGTTGCACATTACACAAGAGAAGAATGCATCAAAAGATGAGGCTGGAGGAGGACATGAATCTCTTTACTAATATCAATACAAATACGTGTTTTTTTCCTGCAGGACGGGGGACGATACAAAATCAATTCATCTCTATTACTGTGCGGGACTAAATTCTCTGAGTTTTGCGGGTGCGGGCGGGAGTGGACATACATATTGCGGGAGCGGGCGGGAGTGTAACGCATACGTTGCGGGAGCGGGCGGGATTGGTCAGAAATTCAGCGGGCGCGGGCGGGAGCGGGATGAAGAAAATAGTCCCGCGCAGGGCTCTACTTTGGAGCTCAAACAGGACCGACCGGCTGCTCTGCGGACTTTGGATGTTTGTTAAGTGTCCATTTTTCCCATTTTTGGTGTAATTTTGCCTCTTGCAGTCTCAGCCTGAATGTTATTTTTTCCGTTGAATAGATATTGTTAATTGTTGATGTCCATTGCTCCTTTGATGGGATCGACGTGGTGTCCCAGTTCCTGGTCAATTATTTTTTTAGCGGCTAGGGACATAACTTTAAATAAGTATTTGTCACTTTGGTGGACAGAGTTTCCTGAGAACCTGTACAAATAAAACATTTCTGGTTCCAGAGGAATTGTGTATCCCAGCACTTTGGATGTTATATCACACACCATCTTCCAAAATCCTGTTACATTCGAACACTTCCAAAATACATGAGAATGGTCAACATTTATTTCTCCACATCCACGCCAACAACTCTGATTTGTTTTTAACTGTTTGTTCTTCAATTTTGGTGTTATAAAAAATCTTATAAGGTTCTTCCATCTTGGAGATCCAGTGGTGGTATGGTGGTGTTTCCACATGTCTAACCAATCCTGCTCAGTTATCTTTATGCTTAACTCTCTTTCCCAGTTACATTTTACTTTTAAAGTTGTGTTTTTGTCATACTCCATTAAAGATTTATATAGTATACTAATCACTTTAGAATTGCTGTCTGTATATATGCCTTTATTATTGTTTGAATGATCCCACCCTTATCCCCAGCAGAGCCACTCTGTATTTCTGTCTTATAATAGTTTCTCATTTGTAAGTATCTAAAAAAAATCCCGATTTTCAAGGTGAAATTGTTTAGCCAAATTCACAAAACTCTCCAGCTCTCCATCCTTCTTTTCTAATAAGCACCTTGCTGTTATTCCTTTTGTAGTTAATGTTAATGTTATCGTGTGTCTGGCGATTCTTTTGGAATCCTGTCTGGTCTTCATCAATAAGGTCAAGAAGAAATGTATTTATCCTATTACAAATTATAGATGTATAGATTTTGTAATCTATACTTAGTACTGATATAGGTCTGTAATAAGCACATGACTGTTTGTTTTTCCCCGGTTTTAAGATGACTGAAATAATTGCTTCTGACCAAGAAATGGGCATTTTATTCTTTTGTAGGGTCCAGTTCCCCCAATTGGGGTAAGTTCGTTTTTAAACATTTTATACCATTCAGCTGGGAAGCTGTCGCTGCCTGGTGATTTATTGTTTTTCCGAAGATTCTGATTTTGTTTCTCAGAGCCCTCGCTTCAGAATCTGTGATTCTGTCTTGCATGCGTTGAATCTGCTTCTTCAGTGTTGTTAGCTCACCCATTAGCCTCCGTGTTGTATTCCTCCAGGCTGGCGATGCGTGACTGGGCCTCCGCCAAATCCGCTTCATGGTTTTCCAACATATTGTGGTGTTCCTTGAATTGTCGATCCATATCTTGTCTGACGGAAGATATTTCGTGTTTCAGTTAGTCCTTTACTCCTCGCAGTTACCTGTTTAGGTTGAGGATCTGACCGCTGATTTTTGCTAGCCCATCTAGCATTAGCTTTGTGTCGCTGTAACCGCGCTGGGTTTCGCTGGCCATGTTAGCTTTGTTAGCTTCGCTAACTGCTTCCTCCGTCTCCTGTTCGCTTTTTTCTGGTTCAGTCAGGTCGGACTTTTCTTTTTTTGCTTTTCTGCAGCGTGTCTCCTCCACTCATATCTTCTCTTGTATTTGTTTTTTTTGTGTTCGATTTATATTAGTGGAGTTTGTTGTTAAACCGAGTGTGGGAGCTCCAGACTTAGCGTGTCTCCTCTATGCCATCCTACCGAAGTCTGGACACATGCGTCTTACAGACCGGTGCGGCTTATGTATGTACAAAATGGTTTATCCTTTAAAAATGTAATGGGTGCGGCTTATAATCAGGTGCACTCTGTAGTCCGGAAATTACGGTAGTTTCGCTTGGGTGAAAATCACCCGTTGACAATGCTCTGAGGTTAAACTGGTCCATGCCCCAAAAAGGTTGGGGAGCCCTGCCATAGATTATATGGTTCATCCAGCCCCATATAATACATAAATAATATTCAATATGATATTCACCATGAAAAGATTAACCAGATTCAATTCAATTCAATTTTATTTGTATAGCTCAAATTCACAGCAACAGTCGTCTCGATGGGCTTCGTATCGGTAATTGAAAAAGTTAAACATAAAATCAAAAGGATCATGAATACACAGAATTCAATAGGAAAATACTAAATTGAACTAACAAAGAGACTAAACTAAACTGGACATCCCTGCCCTCAGACCCCCGTTGTAAACGAAACTTTAGTGTCCACAAAGAATTGTGATCAAAATTGAGCATATGTGAATCTTGTAATAGATTCTAATTGACTAACAAATCATTCAAGTCTATATAACTGATTGTGCAAAGTTGCAGCTAGATCACACTGGAAGAAAATGCAGTTATATAACTCAGAAACCCAGTCAAACGGAGCATCACAGGCACTGACTCAAGCCAGCCAGCACAGAGGAAGAAAACCCTTTAAACCTGATTAAACCTAGGCCGCTCTTACCGAAAATGCGGTTGGGATGAGATGAAAGTGCATTTCTGACTGAGGCGTCGTGTCTCAAGCGGATGTTCGTGGCTGTATTGTTGTAGTTAATGGAAGGAGAAGGGTCTAACTAGACCACAGCAGCAGGAGGACAAAGATATGGGGCAAATCTTAAATCATCTTTGACAAGTTAATGTGGTGAGGCAATTACCATCAGGAAGCCTTTAAACAGAGACAAAGTTGTAGCTTGTGCTGCATCATTTAAAGGCAAGACATTCAACTCTGCAGAAGATCACGACTGAACTCCACACAAGCTTTACTATTTTTAGAGGCTGGGCTGATGGTAGCTGGTAGCTGTGTAATAATGTTTAGCTGACCTTCTTAAACAGGAGTCAGAGTATCATCTCTGAAGAAACACGTGAGGATATTCTTCTTTGATTTTTATTTTGGTGTGTTTTCTTGGTTCTTGTTCTGTGTTTCAGGTTTGTTTCTTCCTCTGTTACAGTCTCACAGAGATTTACGTGCTAATTATCTACAGCTGTCTTCAATGGGTTTTATCATCTTCAGCGTATTTAGGTGTCGGTTTCCATTAAGCCTTGTTGTTTGCTCATCTATTTGGTTACCTTTTTGTTTCTTTCTTTGTTCTAAGATGTTATGTTCAAGTTTTTATGTTTTGTCCAGTTTATTTATTAAAGATTTTAAGTTCTTGCATTTAAGTCTGGTCTCCCGTCATCACCAATTCTTGACAGAAAGTCTTGGACCCGAACAGAGCAGGAGATTCCTTCCTGCATTAGCAGGGGTTTTACTATGATATCAATCCAAGGGCCGCTCCTCTTCATGTTTGCAGCTGCTGAGGGGGTTAGCCAAAGGAGCTCTTCTTCATGTGTCCTGCTATTAGGAGAATTGCTGAGACGGTCCTCTTCATGTTCTCTAAACCCGAGAAAAGTTGCTGGAGCTATTCCGTTGCAGAGGAGCTCACCATAACACCACTCACCACTGTTTGGAACCCGACTTGTTTGCTGGTTGTAATTTTGTTCAGGTACTCCTTCATGCCCCCCTCTCCCAAGTGTTGTATTATGTTGGGGCAATGTGGAATCCTTCCTTCAAGGAGGGGTACTGTGAGAAATGTGTCCTTTGATTTGTTTTTCAGTTATGTTTTCTTGTAATCTTCTAAGGTTTGAAGCTGTCTTCATTGAGGTTTGTCAACCTTTATTGAGGATTTTAAGTTCCTGCCATCAAGTCTTGTCTGCATTTTAAGTCTTCACCACCAGTCACTGACAGAATGACCTGACAAACCGGTAGGAACCAGTAGGAGATTCTTTGCATTGACAAGGATTTTGTTACTGGAGTCCACACCAGTTGAAGGTTTTCCTGCAGCCCTGTTGAAGTCGTGCAATGTCAAGCCAAGTAAACTGTTCCTAAGAGGGATTGCTGAGGCCGCTCTTCATCATGTTTCCTGCTCACGAGGACGTAGGCCAAGAATGCTCCTCTTTATGTTTCCTTTTCTTGGTGAGGGGCTCTCCTCTTCATTTTTCCTGCTCCTGGAGAGGGTCCCCAGGGGCACTCCTTTTCCTGAAGTCTGTTCCTGAGGATAGTCGCTGGAACTGCTCCTCTTCATGTGCCATGTCCTTAGAAATGGACAACAGTCCACGAAATTGCTGCTGGCAGTTTGCACCAAGTTTAACGCCTTTACAAAGTAAAGCACTTGATGACTTTTTAGGGTCGTTTTTTTGGAGACCTAACCTAAACACAAGTCAACTCTGTAAACATAATCTCATAGCATAAACTCATAAAAATGAAAAGATTAAAATTCTTCTTTGCCTTGTTTTCTCACTATTATGATTGAGACAGAGGAATGTCTCTTAAAAAAAGGAAGAAAAACTCAAATTAAGGAAATGTGATTTCTTCTACCATCCTCTACACCAACATTTTCAACCAACTGGAAGCTTTTTCTTAGAGGAGTCTTTAAATTCACACTCATCCAAGCCTCAAGTCTTTAGGAAACCAGTTTAAAGCAGTTTGAGTGAATTTTAAGGACACATTCCAGTCATTTACAGTAAAAATGTTTCTCACTTGTTGTGTCAAATGTTGCACTGAAAATAACAAGTACAGAAACAAGTTCAGTGTCTGCAGCCACTTGTAGATGATTGTTACCTTCATTGGAGGTGTTCCACTGCTTGAATGTGCTCCAAATCCTGACAGAAAGTCTATAAAGAGATCATCTCTACTCAAATGGTTGATAGTTTATTAGCTATAGTGAAAATATTGCTAATATTGCTCAAATATATAATCATGCACCACTTGAACAAGTAGTGAAACGTTTCAAAGAAAGAGGACTTTAGGTCCAGATGCCATGATTCAACTTCAAGACAATATCACCTAAATAAATGTGAACATGCATTGACAAAATATGTCATCTTTTCAGTTTTCATCTATGATATTTCGGGTTCAAAGTGTAGATTAAAAAAAAGAGGTTTGAACTGTAAAGTTGCTTTCAGGCTAGCATCAATTATGCTTTAAGAGATCAACTCTTTAAGCATAATTGATATGAAGGCGGACGCCACCCAGCTCTCCGATGAGATTACAATGCAGCTGAGTCACACACAGACGGGCTGTATCACGACACGGTTAGCCATGAAAGCATGCGTGGCTTTGACAGAAACAGACTAATGCTTAAACGCTTCGGCTTAGGGCTTCAGCATCTGGCCTGGAGGCTCTTCAGCAGAGATCGGTGTCCTCATAAGGAGTACCGGCAGACAGCGATCCTTCCTGCATTCAGTGCAGACAGTCACAGACTGACAGCCCCCCCCCCCTTCTCACACTTCATTGTAGCCTCAAAGCTTCTGGAGCTTATGCATTAAAATGTTGTCCTCAGAAAAAGGATCATATTCAGGAAGGACGGCAACGACACTTCAGCTGTCGTTTACACATCCTCACCCTCAATGTTGATGGTTGGTCTGGTTCATGACATGTCCATGAATCCCCAGGATACTTGCAAACTATACGGTACTTTTAGGAGTTTGTACACAGTTTCGTAGTTAAACATTTGTTAAAACACACACACACACACAAGCAAAAACACATACCCTACCCCATCCCTGGTGGGGAAACCAGGCCCTCAGCAACAGCGCCCGTGTCCCTTGGGTGCTGGCTTCCTGGGCCCTCCCGCCATAGATTACTTTGTTACTCTAAATTGTCCCTAGGTGTGAATGTGAGTGTGCATGGGTGTGTGATTTGTGTGGCCCTGTGACAGCCTGGCGACCTGTCCAGGATGTTCACTGCCTTGCCCCATGAGTGGCTGGGATAGGCCCCAGCAGCCCCGTGATCCTAAAAGAGGCAAAACGGGTTCAGAAGATGAATGAATTGATAAAATCAAAATATATAAACTTCAGCCCAAATTACAGATGGGGTTTACATAAATATACACCTTGTGAGTCAGAAGATTCATAACCCCCTGTTGTAACAGTAGTCCATTTTCAAGTGGTGGGGGTGTAGCCTTTCAACAGCTCACTCCTGATTGGTGAGCGTGGTTGCCATAGAAATGTTGACACAGACTGACTCCAGCTAATCACCGCTTACTGACTTTGTCTGGCTGTTAATTTTTACTTTTTTTTTTAAACCAACAGCTGAACTGAATCCCATTTCTGCCCGACTGAGAGAAGTTAGTACATGACCAAGTTTTCTGGCCTGGTTTGGGATATTTACAGGAGCTCTACCCAGTCCAAGCCATGCTGGCAGGTATGCATGTGTTTACAGCAAAAGTACTTTTGAGTGTTGTTTTTTTGTATTGTATTGTTCATGGTTTTTTTAATATATGCCTTAAGTATGTTTTGCATTGTATTTACAGCTGAACTATGTACTTGATAAAAGCCGATCTGGATCAGAAATTTTGGTCAAGGATGGGGATGTCTGTATACAAGGAAAGACTTCCAGACCTTTGGTCTTAGTCAGTGCATGGAATCCAAAGGATGCATGTTAACGTTGATGTATTAAGTTTTGGGTGAATACACAAAGTACTTACTTTTGTTACTCGGTTGCAGATTGAAAATGCATGCTTCAAACTAATCAAAGGGGGCACACAAAGACATGTATGGTGTTATTATGTATTAAATCACACAATATGCCCTCTCAGACATAGGACCTTATTATTGTTGTCTTTTATTGTCAAATAGTGTATTCTAAACAGTAAAACATTGTTTTTGTGTAATATTGTTTTCCAGGTTGAGTTTCAATTCAAAGACTCAATAATCATCTCTGCCTGCAGCCGACAGCCTGGAAGAGCTATTTGCTTTGTGTTGGTTTATTTCATATATTCTCCAGAATTTAAGTGAAATTTTAATCAGCATATTGAGTACATGTTTCCATACCATCTTTAGGTTTTCTGACATTAGAAATCAGCCTTGTTCCGTAGCTTGTTTGGTTTGGGATTCATTCAGAAAATTCACAGTACTGCAATCATACAGGGACAGAAAATATTGGCCTGATCTATCAAATGACATTTTAATTTCTAAACTCTGATTCACAACCATTGGGTCTGCTTGAGCATACCATGAATTGCATTATAAACCAAATAACAGTCTGTTTATTTAAAGTTTAGATTAGTTTTAGGGCTATTTCAGCCTCCTTCTAAGGCTGTTTTTCTTTTTATAGCCTCGTTCTAAGGCTGTTTTTTAAGGTTTAGCCTCGTTCTAAGGCAGTTTTTTTAAGGTTTAGCCTCGTTCTAAGGCTGTTTTTTAAGGTTTAGCCTCGTTCTAAAGCTGTTGTAGCTATACCCACGCAGGTTTGTACTCCTTCAGTGACTCTTGTTGGTTTTGTTATCAGCTGTCTTTTGGGTTTCTCTATAACAGTGTTTTTCAACCTTTTTTGATCCAAGGCACACTTTATCCTTGACAAAAATCCTGCATACCAGCATCCAAACATTAAAAAAGGAGAATCTCATAGTCTGTATTGATCTACAGTCCCTCCATGATCTCACGTGCATTTTTGTGACAATTGTGGCAGAAAAAGCTGGAAGTTGCAGCTGTTTTCTCTAAAAGATGTAATAAAAGTTAAGATAGTTTTCAGTAATAGTTTTCAACCTAATTATTTGTAATTTTACTCTGGTAGTTGTTTTTCCCTCCAGTTCTAATAGTGATTTATTTTTTAAATATTTTTTCAATGTTGGTGCAAAGGCAACTGTAATTTTTGATCAATATGATCAAAATATGTTTGATAAATTTTACACAGAAAAATAAAACCATATTTATGTTATCTGTAGCTACACAAAATGTGAACATGTTGAAGTTTAATTAGTTTTTTTTTGTTTTAATCAAAGATGACGTCTTTGAAAACTTTAACAAAAATGTTTTATTTCTTTTTAGATGATTAAATTGTTTCAATTTGGTTTAATTGTGTCTGTTGGCCACTTCACCTTCATCCTGTTTCATAAATGTTGTTATTACTTCTACTTGGGTTTAACTTTTCATTTTTTAAAAGTGACTGAAGTCTGAAAGCGAATTCATCCTTCAAACCAGACATTCTTAGAAAAGTGTTTCAGTTAGAAAGATGACTTGGACCAAACTCTGGGATGTTTGGCTGTTAAGAAACACAAACCTTGAAGGAGAACTAAACTGTTGACCTCTGACCTCATCAAGAAGATAGAAAAACTGATTGATGTGTGTTTGTTGTGGTTTCAAGACGTTTAACAGGGGAGACTCATTGTACGCTGAGACGCTGTCACTTTAACCCAATGCATCATGGGAGATGTAGTGATGGCAGACAGCCTCGCGTCTCTGAGCTTCATTGTTTTGTTCTCTTGTTCCACGGTCTGACACCGGATTCTGTGGAAAGCTACACCGCTAAAGACGAACTTTAGCTGCTATTTTTGTTGGAACTGAGAGACTTTATGAGCAGAATCAGAACAAGGAAGTGAAGACTTTAACCACTTCTGATTGGTCAGACTGATGACTTGTGATTAAATCTCCAAGAATGATTGGTGGAGACAGTTAAAGGGGCGGGGCTTTTCCTAAAACAGAGCTGACGCTATGGCTAAATCACGGTACCGTCATTCTTATCAAAGTGTCTTTAATAGAATCAAATAAACACAAAGAAAAAAGTACTTTATGATCTTTCATATTCCTAACTACTCAGGGTTTTATCAGGGCCTTTTTGGATGAACACAGAGCTGATCTCCTGGAGATGGGAAATGTTTTTGGATCAGTGAATGGGTCATTTCCCACGGCACACCTGACCATCTCCCATGGCACACCGGTTGAAAAACACTAAGACACCCGAGCCGATATCCTAAGTGTCCTATTAATCAAAGTCAGTGGACTGCACAAGTGGATTGGAGCTCCCACAGCACAGAAAAAATATTAAGAGAGGCTTTAAAGTCTGACAGCAAACAAGCTGAGCGGTAATCACAGTCTTCGCCCTGTAATGACGGGGAAGAGCTAGATAATGTGGCCCCTGCTAACGCACAGCGCACGGTCGCCCATCTTTAAAAAGACTCGTAGCTGACGAGAGCGTGAGGCTGCAGCAGCTCCTCTCTGTTCCGTCTCTTCTCACATCCTGGCTGTGAATCTGCCACATCTAGCACATGATCTGAGAATTTACACTTTAAAGCCTGAAGAAACTGTTGATTAATCGATGCAGGGGCATCTTCTCTGAATTCACTTTTCGTACACGTCAGTTGTTTTATTTAAATAAAACCTACAGAATCACTCAAGTCACCCACTGCTGGGATCTTGGTGTTGGTGCCATTGCTAAAAATACGTTGCTATTAGGGGATGGTAACAGCTTTAAAGCCCTTGCAGGCTCTCACATTGATCTGATTTCTGGGGTAATAGTAAAAAAAGAAAAATTTAATGAGGTTGAAAGCTGCATGTACATTAAAAAATGGTGGGCAGGAAAACATGAAAAGTTTTGTTTGTTAAAACCACATTCCGACATGAATGATATTTTTAAGAATATATTTTAAGAGAAAATCTGCTGAACTTTTAATTTCAAATAACAAAATAGTTATGAAATAGGGTAAATAAAAGAAAGAAATGTGCATTTTGTGCTGAAACAAGGAATTGTTGAATCCAAATTTGTCAAATAATATTTTCTTACTTAAAACAAAAATTAAAATCATTTTTTTTAATTCCATCAAAAAATCCTCTTCCAAGTTAGTAAAGTATACTTTTATCTGTGGCGTTTCTAATTATTTTTATGTCTCTTTAAATCTTGTGTACTCTTGGCAGTGAACCAGCTTTTGTATTGTGTTTCTCTGTAGGACACATTTGACTGCAAGTCTGGAATCAAAAAATACCCAACTATGTTGTCTTGGACCATTAAGCAGATTTAAGATCCTTACATTTTTTTCAGACTATGTAGACATCCTGGCTGTGTTTACTGATCTGAAAATGATTTTCTGTGGTACACAACGCTTAAAATCTGTCTAAATGTTCTGGCAAGACTACAAAACTACAAAGTTACATTGATGCCTTTTTGGTGCATTACTGTAGTCAGGAGCCTGGCAGAGTGATATGATTTTGTTTTGCTTAATGTACCATATAATCCGGTGAGCCTATAAAAATAGACCTAACCGTTTAAGTGCACCTTATGTACCGTTTGCTCTGAAAAATAAATTACTTAAAATTTCAGGTGTAACAATGTCAGTGGCTGTCACTTGAGTCGTCCTTCTCAAAGGTTCCACAGCTTTTGTGTATGTCAAACCCTTTTCAATCAGTCTTGATTTAGGGAATTCTAAACTCTCACTGGCCACTGTACACCATGCTAGTACTGGGTTGGACCCCCTTTTTCCTTCAGAACCACTTTAATCCTTGGTGGCACAGACTCAACAAGGTTCTGGAAACATTCCTCAGATAGTTTGGTCCATATTGACTTGACAGCATTACACAGTTGCCGCAGATTTGTTGGCTGCACATCCATGATGCCGATCTCCCGTTCCACCACATCCCAAAGGTTCCCTATTAGTTTGAGATCTGGTGACTGTGGAGGCCGTTTGAGTCCAGAGAATTCATTGTAAAGTTCTAGGGACCAGTCTGAGATGATTCCAGCTTTAGGACATGGCGCCTTATCCTGCTGGAAGTAACCATCAGAAGGTGGTCCACAGTGGTCAGAAAGGGATGGACATGGTCAGCAACAACAGTCAGGCAGGCTATGGGGTTGGAACCATGCTCAATTAGTAATAAGAGGCCCAAAGTGTGCCAGGAAATTACCACTCACACCATTACACCTCCTGAACAGTTGGTACAAGACAAAATGGATCCGTGCTTTCTTTCTCGTCCCCTCAGATCCCCAAACGCTAACACCAGATTATCTCCCTTACTGAGTCTAGTCATACTGGATGTTTCTTTCTATCCTTCCATTTAAAGGGAGTTCTCCTTCCCCTGTCACTCTTTGCTTGTTAACTGGATTGATTATGCCAAAGAAACTCTAAGATGTCATCTGTTGGTATCCAATTTACGTTATTAATATGATCAATTAAGACAACTTGGCCTTACTGATCTGGACTCTAATGGTATTAACAACCACAATGAGTTTTGCTTGGTTTCAGTTTTTGGCTTTTCTGTCTAATGGTTTAAAATGACCTTGTTATACATAAACTGAATTGTTCGTTTTTGCAACACCTCCTACCCAGAATTGCACAGTTCTTACCAAATTATTGCTAATCTAATATTTTATTGCAATTTTTGTCTTCAGCTAGCAAAAACGATCAAAACCTGGTGAAATATGAAGCCTTTCAACCGTTTGTTTTGATCACACATTTTTTATTGAACTCAAGGATGTCAAACAGCACTAGCTAAAGCAAACTCAATACTTTTATCTAATTAGAAAGGTTTTCATCATGTTTTCCTTTAATAAATGGTATATTTTTTTCTGAACATCAGCTATTTTTAGGCACATTGTAATTACAAATATTTTCATGACATTAATTTTTAACTGCCAACACTTCTAGACTAGATCATTTGAGCAAAAGAAGAGACCAGAGCATTTTTTCTCTTTTGTTATTCCTGGCAGTTGGAGCTTATTGGCTGATGGGTAATCAGTTCTGGATGGACTTATGTAAGAGAAGACAAAATTAAGTTAAGTAGACTTTGTGCAAGAAAAAAACAATGAAAGTAGGAAGAGTATGTGACGCTGTAAGTCTGCCCCAAGGCATTCTGGGTGATCATTAATGTATGTGTGGGACTCGCTTCCACATGGACCGTCACGACATTTAGTATTTTAGAGTTTAGGAGGAAAAGAAAACTTCTTGAAGTTAGTCGTGTTGTCATGGTTACTGTTATTCTATTTATCTGCATTGACTATCCTCAAGAGTCTGTGCACGTTATGTCAACTCACCTCACTGGAACAAATATGGAACACTGGAACACACAAGAGGAAAGCAGGATTTTCTGCCCAATTTCTGCTATCCACGCAGACGTGCACGAATGTGACAGAAATGCAGAGCTAACCTAGTTTCAAATGTTTACTGCGAAATCATAGGAGATGCAATAGATTATGTAAATACATTTTAAAAAGTGGAACGGTGTGATATCTACCCAAAAGATGAAAGGGCATAAAAGAAGAGTAAAAATGGATTTGCTTTCCTTTTCAACTTGTAACTTAAGAAGTTGCTTTAGCGCCTTTGTGTCATCATTACATCAACAAATGTTAGCATAACACCATGAGAAATAAAGGAGGTCAACATGCTCAGCATCAGTCGCTTAGCATTTAGCTCAAAGAAGCATGACTGTGCAACCTTAGTGTGATACTCAGCCCCTGAACACAATGACTCACTGTGCAGGACTGAACTCCAGCCTTTGAGTAATTTGTAAGGCATCAACCTGACCTCAAAATAAACGGCTGAATGGCTATCCAGTCCTTTGTCACCCTTTCTTTCTCCACGGCTTCAATTCAATTATTGTTGAGCCACTCTGTTGTGTTTCAATCATACCAGCTTTAGCTTAGTACACTTTTTTTTTGTTTCCTATTGCAATGTTTGTGTTATCACCTGTAGGTTCCAAAACTGTCTGTTCACTCCATGGCAAGTATTTACACTGGTGTGGTGGTGTGTCACTTGGTGGACAGCAGAGAATATATAAATGAAGTTCACCTGTTCACTCAGGTGGACTGAACACCAGTTGAGCTGGGGATGTACACCTAATTACCTAGACCGATTGAATACCTTTAAATAATAATTTAAATAAACTTCAAGGCCAATTGTCAACGGTCTACTGCCAATCAGGACAACGAACACAATCAACTGTAAAAATAAACAATCACACAATGTCCAACCACTAGTTGTAATGGATAGACAATTACACAATTTACACTCGAGATCTTCGAAATGCGATTGATAATATGTTCATTTCTGGTGTAAAATCTGACTTTTTAACATGCAAGTCTATGGGAACTTGTTGTATTTTGCAACCTGCCTCCAGTAGTCCTTTATAGAATTGTAACATTCATTTTTATCTGGTTTGTATCAAAGTCAGAGTCCAGAAAGGGGGTGCTGGACAAAGCCACAGAGACAAGAGAACCAGTTCAGAACAGATGAACCACGTTATAGTGAGGGAACACTATACAAGAGCACAATTGCTTGTTTTTTTTGTAAAGACAATCGCTAGAAGGCACCAAAGGACTTTGTATATCAGTATCCGCTACTCTGATCATACTAAATATGTACAATTTCAACATAATCAGTAAATAATAAAGACAATTGAGACTGACTGAACAAAAACACCCCCAAAAAGAAAACCATATACTGCAGATTAAAACTTAAATGAGTGAAATATGCCCCTAAAAACAGATGCAGAAAGACAAGAATTTTTGGAAAAGATGCTGAGACCAAACTCTTGGGTTGGGGGAGTTGTTCAGAAGCCACACCTAGGATGACAAATTTAATGGATTAAGTGATTGGATGTGATATTGTGATTTTGTTTGACTTGTCAGCTTGTTGTCAGTGGTAAATTCATCAGAATAACTGCTAATATGTTGTGCTAACATATTAGACACTAATTTGATTTATTGCCTATGCCTTGTGTATGAGAATAAGCATAAATGTGTTGCATTAGTGAACCGTATACATAATCAGTCCATTGTTCCTTATGCTATTAGTAGTAGATGAAGTGTTTGTTTTCTATCCTTTTTTTTTGTTTTGTTAACCCTTTAACACCGGAGATGTTGCCAGCAACACCTAAATAACACACACTCTTAGAACTACCGTAACTCTTTGACTGTTTACGTAATTTACGTCGTTCCAACAGATTCTGAGATGGAGGACAGTAGCATTGCATATCGTTTTTGCACTGTAACGTGTTGCATATCGGGACACAAAACCCCTTTTTCTGTGTCAGAATCTGCTAGACTTATGATAAAAGCGTAAACAGTTGAAGGGTTACGGTAGTCACTAGAAGGTAAACACTAGAGCTAAAGCTAAGATGTTAAATGTTTTTTTTAATATATATATGATGCACATTTTGGTTGCTGTGACTTATCCTCAGGACCAAGTTATAACAAAGTAAAGTACAAAAAAGAAACGTGTTAAACACTTCTCAGCTCTGCAGGTTTATGGGATCCACTGAATGTGAGCTCTAATGACATGACTAAACTATCTGGAAACTTCTTCCGTGCTCTTTGATTTTTTTTTTCTATTGTCTCATAAGCTGCTTTGGGAACTTCAAAAATGCCTGCGGTTTGTTTAAATGAGCTGTTACAAACTTGTACTTTGGCAGCTTGGATAGACACCATTAGGCTTCGGCTGTTAATTTCAAAGCACCAAACTGCAAGCATGCTGTGCGGTTTCCATTTTCAGTTCTGAATTTAGAGGCAATCTGACGCAGAACAAGCACTTTTGCATGACACTGACACAGTCTGTGTTTGTTAAGTTTGTCCCACCAACGTTCTGTAAACCCAGCAACTTGAGATCATGGTATAAAAATCTCACAAACAACCATTTAGAGATAGAGAGAGCCGTCTTAGAGCTGCAAACTTTCTCGACTGCAGCAGAGGTCTCAGCTCGCTCTATGTTTGTTGCGACGCAGACAGGCCGGTCACCGCCGCTTCTCACTGTAGGCGCCACATCGGCTCACATGCACACAAAAAAGCAGGAGGCAGACACGTCTGCGCCATCAGGCCTCTGGATCACCATCAAACAGGTCCATTAGAGACTCTAAGAACTGAGAACGTCTTAAAGGAAATCAATGACTTTTCATCATGAACGCAGCCAAAAAAATGCTTTAAATATTCAGAAAATTGCTCCAAAATGAAGAACTCAACAAGTATTTTTTTGTCAGGTGGAGTCATTTCCATTTAAACTGCATCGTACTGATTTATTCAAATACTACAAGCTCACAGCAGGGAATACTTCCCCATAAAAAAAGGTGTGCATTGAACAAATAGCAGCGGGTTTAGAATGAAAAGGTCACCGCTATAGGCCGATTTATTATTCAAGAAAACAACAGGGGTCATTAGTGGCTGCAGTGAGCTTCTGCCTGGAGAAAAGCAGATAACCGATGATAAACAGGACTTGTGTTTGCCTTCTGAACACATTTAAGTCCTGTTTTGGCTTCAGTGTGGATACATTTTCAGAGACACTGTGATGCTAATTCAATTTGATGCTTCCTAATGTTTAAACATTTATAGAAAACGTTTCAGGTTTTTATTTACACCCTAAATGAGAGCAATTATGAAGACAACACTAACCCAGTTAGATGAGTGGAAAACAAAAATATTAACCCTTTTATACCGGAGCTGCCATAAAAGCTTTTTAAAGTAACAAAACTCTTCGACCATTTACGCGATTCTGAAGCTAAGAAGACCAGCTAGACGGAATTATGTCGATGGCTTAAACACTTTATGACTGTAAAGAGTTGCATCTTAATGCAAAGCTGTTTTTCTCCGCCTCAGAATTTCCGCTGGAATTATAATAATTAGGTAAACGGTTCATAAGTGTCAGTAATTTAAATAAACTTCAACACCAGAGCTAGAAAATCCAGTGTTAAAGGTTTAGAATTCATACAAAAGCGCTAATAGCGTCAAAGATGAAATATCTCATATTAGCAGGTCGCTACTAGCAAGTGGCTAGTTAAGCTGAATTTGTGTTAAGAATTTTGAGCATAAACTCTAAAAGTTGGACAAATCTTTCATTTTTTTCCCCTAAAGTATGAGACTATTTCTAATTAACTGAATGTTATAAATTATCCTAAGTTTGATACATCTTTGTATAAATGTACAAATGCTGATTGTTTTGTGCATTATTTTTGCTTTGATTGCTTGAAATAAACCATTTAAAATCCAAAATCAAATAAGGCATTCAACCCATTGTTTTCCTGTTTCTCTTTCTTTATTCTAGTATCTTCCACCATTTTTTGCCGCTTAACTCCAACAGTTTTTTTTAACCATTCAACTATTCAAATGTTCAGCTCTTTCAGCTTTTTCCAGATGTGACTTTTGCTCCTTCAAATCCTTTAACTTTTCAAAATATTCCAGGCTTTCCAGGATTTTTGCCTCCACTGAAATACTTGGGGAATCCTGGTGCAGAAGCTCGCTGGTTCAATACTGGCATTTTTCACAAACATATCTTATTCGTTATTGTGCTGTTTTCACTCTATTTATGGTCAACTTTGATCATTTCTTTCTTTATTTATTGCCAGTTATTACCCTCTAGTTTCATTTTGATTCAGCAAAAAAGTATTTAACCCTGCATTTTCTTCTGGAAATGCAGCTCCTTCTAGTTGTAATATGTCACTCAAACAAATGACGATACAATTCATCCTCGATATCGGTTCATTTTGAACAATTTGATTCAATCCGATTCACTGACCAGGACATCTTTAGCCAAAACTTCCACCAGTGTTACTCAGATAAATACCTGGGTTCAAGATTATCAAAGTGTCAATGAAATATGTGTCCAAACAAACTTTCACATCCAAAGAGAACATTCCTAGAACGTTCTAGAACACTGTATGGTCACACTTTGCTAAATTCAAAGGGTTTCCACACACTGGACTGGAATGATGGACTGATCCATATTTGCTGACGTCATCACGTGTGTTGTCCGATGTGATGGTCCTTTTTATACTATAGTACAATAAACTAATCGTGCCTCAACCTAAATGGTATTTTCCAATATCAATATAATCGACTTCTTAGGTTCTGTTGTTATCAGACACGGTTGTGTTTTTTACACATACCTGACATGTGTCAGATAACAGAAGAATCTAAGAAGTCAGTTAATAATACAGATACTATGGACTTTATTGAACTAAAATCGATTTAGTTCATTTTGAAACCATTTTATAACGATAAAGGTTAACCACGTACCTCAGCCGGTTGGATCATAGGAATAGAAATCAATTCATCGTTATTACGTCAATTAATGTTACACCCCCAATAAAAATAGAACACCTCCATACATTGAGGCTTGACGGTGAATTGTTAACTAAAGAACGAACTGAAGATCATCTCCTCACTGTACAATGTGTCAAAACCTGGAGCAAAGGGACTCCAGCAAAAGCAGGAACACCATCAGAGGACTGGAAATGGTCTGGTACTGGGATTTTCTGGGACTCGTAACCCTTTTCCCGCTCTCTGCCTCCCTGACTTCAGACCAACTCCCCCCTCTGTGCTCCACATCCCACCGACACTTCCTGCTGGAGGAGGCCGGCCTGAGGGAGGCTGAGGGGGGACCCCAGCACGGAGAAATCCACCCGGACGGACGCACGCGCACCACAGACAGAAAGCAGCACCCCGCGAGCCCCACAGACAGCAGGAAACCCCGGAGGCTGGAACAAAAGAGCGGGAAGCACGTGACGACGGAGGGAGAACGGTGCACGAGCTTACCTGAGCGGGAGAAAACGATGAGCTGGTGAGTCGTGGATGATGAGCCCTCTTCCTCTTCCTCTTCCTCGGCGGCTAATGATGCTCCTTCTCCTTCTGCGCTCCTCCTCAGCCTCCCATCCGCACCCTCCTCTGCTGCCTCTCTTCCACAATGCATGCCGGGAACGCGAGGCGTGTTTGTTACCGCAGTCCGGGAGGTAATGACACGCCCACAACAAAGAGACATTGAACAAACAAACAGTTTTCTTCATCAAAAGTATAATCTGTGACCTGAACCTCGACCGAGGATTCACTCCATTATTCTCCACTGTGGCAAGACACAATGAGAAAAAACGAAAAAAACTACAAAACATATTTTTTTAAAAAGGAAAGCATATATAAAAGCTCAACTGACCCTCAGAAATGTTTGGGAATATTTTTGAATTGTTTAAATGTTCTCTTGTTTTTTTCTGCTTTTCAGTTTTATTTTATTTGATTTTATATTGAATTTCCCTATCAGAATTCATAAAGTTATTCTTAATGTAAAATAGCCTATTATTAGAATTTATTTTATTTTTTTCTTTCTTTTTTCTTCACCAAATTTGGGAATTAAGCTACTTTAAATATGCCTAAAACTGATTATTCTTTTAATGACAAATATTTTCATTTAATTAATTCTTTTTTTATTTTAAAAGCACTTTTTAAAGAAAAGTATGATCTTTTTGGTTGTTTCTTATTTTTGCTCTTTCATTGTGTGTAATTTTTTATCAGTTATTTTATTACTTTATGTTTTTACAGCGATTTACCGTAACAATGTAGAATTAAAATATGTTAAAAAAACTTTAAAAAAAAACTACTGCTTTCAAATTTTACATTTCTTGTTGTAGCATTTTAATTTGAAAAATAGGTTTTTCAGAAACCAGAGGATAAAAATTATTAAACATAAACTTCGACCTGTTACTGAAAATATTGTCTGACATTAAACGGGTCTGCAGTCTGAAGAGGGCTGATCTAGAACATTGTACAAAGCAGAGGTAGTTCATTTGAAATTTGCCTCTCAGTTGTGAGCAGGGCTGTTGATGTAAGCCTGCCTTCGCTTCCAATCATCCCTTTGTTTACAAACCCCCCTTACGGCTAGCTTACAGCCCCTCCCAGTCTCAAGCTCAAAACTGTTCGGCTGGAAAGCTCCAAAATTGCTCACCATTTTTGTAAGTAATTTTTTTCTGCCTTAGTTTATTTTACTGAAAATAGATAGATACATAAAAACATTATTAATCTCCCAAGGGAAAAAATTCAGGTGTCCGGCTGCAAAACACACACATCAATAAATAAAAATAAAATAATAGTTCATAAAATAGCAGGTCATATTAGGCAGATTTGTTAAACAGCAGTACCGAACCGAAATGTACCGAACCGAGCCCTAATGAAACTTCTGAACCTGAACTGAATTGAAATTTTAGCGTATCGTTACACCCCTATGGTTATTATGAAGGAACTTTAATAAAAAATTTGTTAAATTTTAAGGGACCAGGTTTTTTCCTCATTCTGATAAACTAATTTCTACTCAGAGAAGTTGCTAGGAGGCCAAATCAGTTAGAGAAAACTATGGAAAGAGAAAGAATGGGAAAGAGGGGTTGGCTCACAGCGGTTACATAAGCAGCATCACGACGACCGATAAGCAGCTGCAGAAAAACCAAAGAAACTCACGCATGAGCGAAGGCACAAGTCGCCAGCGTACGATGCAGCTAATGACACTTTAATGAGAAGATTTGGCCCCGCCCTCACCCCTCTGGAGAAGAACGCCTTCACAGATGCAGCAAATTAGACACTAATTAATTCCTCTTTTTTCTCATTTTTGCTGCATCAGAGCCTCTCAGGAGAACAAACACATAACTCGTTTTTTGTGCAGATTCATTTCAGCTTTCAAAGCCATTTTCTCACGTCGGTGGTACATTGATTGGACTCCCAAGTGGCTATTTCATCTAAATAACAGATTGCAGCACAAATGTGTTTTTCTAGTCACAGTTGCACACATTTTCAAAGAAAACTTTAAGAATTAAAATGGTTTTTGTTGCACAAATCTACTAGACAATATTCCTTTAAGAGCACACTTTCCTTTGTTTCATTTATCCTTAAGGATTGATGATGAGGAGGATGAGGATGCCCTAAAAATAATTCAAAGGTGTGGCAGAACATTAAAAAAAATTTGTGATTAAAATAAAATAAAAAACAACTAAAAGATACCCGTTCACACCCTTAAACAATCAGACTCAACCTCCCCACTATGAGCAAGACCAAAGAGCTGTCGAGGGACACCAGGGGCTAGATCGCAGACCCAAACAAGCCTGGGATGGACCAATTTGGATCATCAGTTGTTGGAGGAATTATTAGAAAGTGGAAGAAATTCACGATCAACTGGAGCTCCATGAAAGATCTCACCTGGTGAGCTATGAAAGATCTGGACCCCACAAGATAGCACAAGGGTTAAAAGTGCTTATAACACAAGTTAAACTACAGAATTCTAACACGCCAAGCTGAAGTAGCTTTTTTGTGAGGGCAAATTTTAGACAAATTCAAGTCATAAATCTACCTCCAACAGAAAAGTCTTGGAGTTGTGTTTGGCTACAAAAATCCATCTTGACACAATAAATCACAGATCTTTTAAGTTATTAAGATTCATGTGGCTTCAGTTAACTCCTTAAAAGAACTGAAGAAGTAACTCAGATGAGCTCTTAGACGTCTCAGAATCCAGCTGATCAGCTGATGCTGCATTGTCCATCTGCTGTTCACAGCTGCTACACGTTCAGGCAAGATCCGAATCGCTCCCACCGAAACCCTGGAGATTCTCCTCCTCAGTTATCATGACTCAGCATTTCCAGTGCATTCACAGAAAGGACAAGTCATATTTAATTCATAAGCTAAAGAAATGCTCAAAACTCAATTCTCTGATGTGCTGAGAACTTACCCCCCCCCCACACACACACACATACATACCCCTACAGCATGATGTGAAGGGTCAACTCATCCCAATTGAAATGATTACTTTAGTGCACAAGGCCAAATCCCATCCTCACAGACAGTTAAAGGCTCCTCAGGCTCAGTAACGTCAGAGAATATTTACTGCCACCAGGCAGGCAGGACAGGTTTGGTGCTTCCTGCAGCACACAGCTGCACGTCCCATAGGACGGCTTCATGTTAATGAGCTGCAAAGACATAATGAAGCAGCAAAAAGATGCAGTGACAGATGAAGGGATTTTCGCTCTGGGAATTGTCTCTTTCCTTTTTTCTACAGTAACATTTGCATACGCTTTTACATGAAAAATGGCAATAGTCATGTAACTCCAATCCTCATTAATCAGCATTCCAAACCGGAGATGACTCATGCTGAAGTAGAGACAAAACCAGACGTCTAGGATTTAGAACGTTTATTTTCAAAATCAGCCACATAGTAGAAATCATTACAAAAAAAACCCTGATTTAAAGTCTAAATCACAACTATTTCAAAAGGATTTGGAGTGATCACAACATCTTTAGCAAAACTTGAACCCAACACACCAAACTGGGAATATTCATATAAAGATGATAATGTAATTTACAGCTTGTCCACTTAAACTGATGCATTTGCTTCTGTGATTAAGTGCTTTCCAATAGATTGCGCCCTGCCTATGAGCAATGACGGAGCAAAAACGCGGCTGCTGTCATGTGGCTATTCTGGCTTTTTGTAGGAAACACAGCAGGATTCGTGTTTTTGATAGTTTGGCTGGCATATTGCCTCGTGTATCAGGAAGCGCCATCCGCTATATTGATCAAGTTTAGGCGTCCCATTTCACTAAAAGCTCTTTCTGACTGATGGAGCTTTTCATTTAAGTCTGAAACACAGACAAAGCCACAGAAACCGTTTCCCACATTCAGTTCAACACAAAATGAAGAACTTCTATGAAGAAATTCTGATTTAACACAAATTTGAGATTAGAAGCAAGAACAGTTTATCTTATTGTTTGATTAACAGTACTGCCCCCTGCTGCTTAGGGAAGTATGGTTCTGTTCTACAAAAACTAGTGTTGGAACAGAAACTCAAACTAAAGTTATCCCTTTGAAGGGGTACAGGAGAAGAAAAAAAAAAGAAACCCAAAGACGCAGTTAAGTTAGAAGGCATTTTTCCATTTTCCTCAACCTCAGGTGTGTATTACGATGCTCTGTTGTCATGGTAACCAGCATCCTGTGGCGTCTTGGGTACAAACTCGACGAAAGTTTTGCGATTTGCTAAATCAGCACGATAACCTTTGACTATTACCTTCTGATTTAGCTCACTGATGCTTACGATACATTTTACAGGACGAACCCTTTGTGATCAGACGTTGCGCTACACGCGTGCTCAGAGACTCAACGACACACGGGTTGAGTCTTCAGGAGTCACCCTCCACTGCTCATATTGGCATGGTGGAGGCAAAAGAGGCAACGTCCGCGTATTTTTTCACTTTACCGTATGTCAAAGTGCGACGAAGAGCCAACATCTCAACCTTGAACAGGCAGAGCAAGTAGAGCTCCTACGTCAGCGTTACGGAGTTATTCCCACTATTTTAGTGAGCGAGTTTATTACGATTCTTTGTTCTTTCTATTACCTACATTAAAAGATCAACAGAAATGCAGTAAGTTTATTGATAACTTGACTTTAAAAGCAAACACTTGTAAGATGACACTAAAAGAGAAAAATGCTCATCAATGCGTTCGGTTAATTTTCTTCATTTGTTTTTAAGCAACGACACAAGAATCCTGCTGCCTTTTCACCGGTTTTGCACTCGGTATTGTTGAGAAAGTGGAGGAATCTTGGAAGGGTTGGTGAGCTGGACTGGTCTGGAATGCGTATGACGATGCGTATGACGATGCAGAGGATGAAGACGCAGTGGGTCGGGTCGATGACGTACTGGATGTGTACGATGATGCACTTGCTCCATACCGCGACGCCGTGTTCTGAAAGGACGAAGTGGGTCGGGTCGATGACGCGCTGGAGTGATACATAGACGAACTGTGGTGATAAGGCGACGGGTTGCTCGAAACGGACACGCTGCTGCTTTGGTGCACATTGGGCATTGTAGGTGGTATTGGTTTTGGACCTCGAGTGGACAGTGACGCTTGACTTGCTGTACTAACAAGAGGGTGTGTGGTTCTGTACTGGATCAGGTACTCAGGATAGATCTGAGGCTTGTCAAACACAACAAAAATGGAGGGGTTCTGGACGTTGTTCACACAACTGTCGTAGAAGTTCACATCTCCACCATCTTTGGATGGAGGTCGACAGTACTCAGAAGACCCTGCAGTGTAGCTTCCAATCAACACGCGAGAGATGAACATGGTTTTGAGATGATCATTCCCCGTGTAACTGTGGGAGTATTTGGCATCCCGGGCAAAGTAGCTACCTACATTTGGAAACAGAATAAAAGGAAATTTTTAAAAAAGGGTTCCATTAGTTAGTCGAAACAAATTTTTAAGTGTTTTTTTTTTCACCTTTGCCATAAGCTGTGCCATTTAAGCCGCAGATCCTCCAGTCAAAGTTGTCCCGACAGATGGCGTCTATGTATTTTTTGTCAGTACCATGGAAGAGCAGCTTTTCCGTCACATCAGAGCCGCCGTTGTGGGTCTTCATCTTGTTTTTCTGCCTGACATTTAGAGAGATCCAAAAAGAAAATCTTACAAAAAGAGGCATTTCCTGCTATAAATTGTAGCACGCTACGATGCCGTCTGTTTCTCAAGCCATGAGAAATTCAGGAAGAACTTTGAGTCCACTAATGAGGTTGACAATCCAAGGCCATAAAAAAGCCTCTTTGGAGATAAAGAGGTCTGAGGAACGGGCTTGACTTTGGATGGTTAAAGGGTCCCAATGTGACTTTAAGCCCCCCAATAGTCTGTTACCCCCCAAACTATATTTCTTGATAAGGAAAACACAGGACAACTTCTGGGAATTATTTACAGAAAGAGGAATTTACCTAAAAGGTCTTCAAAGACCATTTTCTGTTACCCTCCCTGATGGATTCACTGCACACTCCGTAGGAATGCAAGACTTGTGACTTTACAACATCCACAGGAGGACACAGAAACTCCACTTAGGACAATCACAGATGAACATTTTATCTTCAAATATTACCACAATTATTCATTTATATGCATCATTTTGCTTCTTAATTTCCCTGAAATCTGTGTATTTTGCGTATTTCTTGTTCCGTCCTGGAGGAGGAGGAGCAGCACGCTCCTTAATCATAAGGATGTAGTAAGTGGTCTATTGGTGTAACATAAAGTAACTCTACATGATGAAGAGTTAAAGAATCCTTTATCGCATCGTATGTATTGACCCAGCTGTCTAGGGACAGTTTTAACCTCATTATTTGTGGTCACAAAATAGATTTTTTTTCCGCATGTTTTTACTATTTTCCGGCCACTAAGTAGAATTTTGTATGTCTTAGAATGGATCCGTACATTTCTAACTTTAACAGAATAAAAAACAAATCCGAAAACAGGAAAAGACAAATCATGACCATTTGGTTTATATATGCATACGTACAGCTGAAAGATTTCCCAAAGGTATTTGTTCTGGATCCTCTCTATCTTTGTGATGTCAAAGCCAGTCATAGTAGCAGAGAAAAGCGCTTCCATCCTCTTAAATTCATCTGAAGCGCGCTGGAGCTGGACTTTCTGGAGAAAACACACAGATGGCATCGAGTCTGTTCACGGCTCATCAGGTTCGTACCAAAACCTGTTTGATTTTCTCATTCCTCAAGCTAAAAAGAAATTAAAATTGATCCCAGATCACAAAAATGATATTTTTATATTTTATTATTATTTTTAAAAATGGGTAATTCATTCATCTTGGGTGAGAAAACAGATTATATAGATAATAAAAAACGGGCTATGAGCAAGACAATAGCAGAAAATCAACTTCCATGTATTGAAACAAACTGCATACTGTTGTAAAACAAGAACAGTCAAAGTAATAAGTAGAAAAAAAGCACATCCTTTTTTATTTTAACTAAATGTCATGTAAAATTTATACATCATTTCAATTAAAAATGAAATTTTATATATTTATGCTAAATTGGATTCAATCAGCTTTGCTTTTGTCACAAGAACAGATGGCTGGATCCAAATGCAGCAGGTTTATTAGCTCAATCCTAGTTTATTGGAAAAGTCACGTACACAACGGACAATTGGTTGAATCAAAAAGTCACAGTAACAAACAATGATACGCATGACCCTGGACAGTAACCCCCCTTTCTGTCACAACGATAAAGGCAACGGTGCTCTGTGTCCAAATGCAGGACAAAAAGGTGGAATTAGATGGGATGGAGGTGTGGTGCATTCACTGTACCGAAAATCCACTCTCATGAATCTGTTTCTTGTCCCAATGGTCTGGCACAGACACTGAACTCATTGGAGGCTTCCTGCAGAGAGAAAGGTTAGGTTGCCATCGTCGACTTGTGTGGCAGTGTGGCATCTTTTAATATTCAGTTTCTTCAAGCACCAAAGGATGGAACGTGTCCCACGTTTGCCTAGTGAGCTCTATTCACCAATATTTGTGAATCAGCTGAAACAGTGCACCTCTTTTTGGTTTCTTTGACCTCCACAGCCGAGACAAATCGAGGGCGTCTGGTCACAAGCCTCTTGGTACCATAGCGCTTGTTTGTTTGTATCATGTCTGTGGAATTCAGAAGTTTGTTCAAAATTTGAATGGAAAAAAGTAGATTACTTCCAAAGTTGCTGGTTTACCCTGAAAGCTGAGAGAATATGTGTTTGATCCAGCAGTGAACTCCACCACGTCTCTGCTGTTGTCCAGAAATTTCCTCTCCAGCTGTGCACTGTTGATGTCTGCTGCTTTGTGATTGGTGCCCTGCAACACAAACCCAACAAAGTCTGCTTAAGCAAAATTTGATTATTTGATCAAGAAAACTGCTTTAAAAAAGATAGTTTTTCAATAAAGTCTGTTAAGAATTTAGTGTTATTCTCTAGTAAATACCCATTTTCTAAGTAAACTGTGAAAACCCGGACGTATCCCAGCTTCATCCAATTACAGACATGGGGTTGATGTTTGGCTTGTCGTGATGGTCAATGATGAATGGCGTTTACTGGTATATCACTTTGCTACCGTCTTAGAAGGCCCACATTTT
Source organism: Oryzias curvinotus (assembly GCA_023969325.1). NCBI lineage: Eukaryota > Metazoa > Chordata > Actinopteri > Beloniformes > Adrianichthyidae > Oryzias > Oryzias curvinotus. Next base: position 8,835,041 of record CM043726.1, on the reverse strand, counting down.
TTTACAGTCACAGCCCCATCCAGCCATGAAAAAATATTCACACACTGATGGAATGATCAGCAGGACAGGCTGCATCTCTAAGCATTAGCATTAGCTTGTATCTGATTAAAGTGTAATATAACATGATAAAGTAGCCATCAAGAAGCCTTATGTTATCGTAATTAATGTGAGTTCTGTGAAGCTTTTGTTAAAGGCGAGTAAATTTAATGAAATAGTTGTTACTGACATACAATTCACAAATGGGATTTTCCTGTTCTTAACACACCTAATGGAGCACTTAGGGGCTCAAAGCTGCTCCTATTTTATCCTAGTCACATAATTAGTTAGAGTGCGCGACAGATTTGGTAACGGAACACACACATGCACGCACAAAAGGAGTGATCTCCGGATCACTCTTTTCCTCACATTCGCTTCCTCCTCACTTTCTCTGACTCGCACGTCTTTTCCTCGTTCTCCGTTTCTCTCATCTTTACTTTCTTCGTGTCACTCGCTTTTCCCCCAGCCTTTTTTTCCTCTTCTGTCAACCGTCTTTCAGTTCCAAATAACTTTCTTTACATCTGCCGGACCGGCAGACCGTTACTGTCTGGAATGCAGATGTGATTGGCTGCGTGGTGTCACATGGGTTGTGTAACTTGCATTTGGTTGGTATGCGGGTCGGCTCGTTCACCAAGGCCAAGCCTTTACCGTAAACACCAACGCATTCTCACTCCCAACTTGTCCTATACGAACGTATTTTCCAGACCCCCTCTGTGTCACATTTTGCCACAGAAAATATAACAATTCTATTTCCCACTTGCAGGGGTAGTTTTTACATTAACATTACAGGATTTAGGCTTCTGGTAAACCTGGCAAAAAGTCATAAAAAGGTGGAATCCAGCTTTTTTACACATCACAAACTGTACTGCCTGGAACAGCTGGGTTTCTGCATGCAGTGGAACGTAAACAACAGCAATCACTTTGGCAACCTTTGTAACGCGGCATGACTGAGGCCAAAGACCTTCTTCTCTCAATTTACCTGGGTTCAGCTCTGGACTTTGACTTAATAATTGCAACACCTCCGTGTTTACCTTTAGAGTGCAGCGAGCCAGGTTCACCTTAATGTGAAGCAGGTACGGCCTCACATTGACATCACACAGCATGAGTCACTTAACAAAGTGGATTACAGTCAGAGGGTAAGTAATACTACCGTGAAGCCTCAAAAACCCAAATCATTACACCTCCACCTCTATGCTTGACATTTACTATGAGGGGTTTTGTGATAGCTAGTTTTCTCTGTACGCCAACTAAGCATCTTAACTTGTCTTTTAGTACAAAAGACAAAAATAATACTTGAAATATCTTATTATGATGATAATCAATGGTGTTTATTGCAAATCCAGAGTTAATCATTCAACTTCCCCAGCAAAAATAAAACAGATTCCCAGCTACACAAACTAGAACAAATAAGGGTCTCTTGATTTGATTTCTACAGCTGAAGAAGTTCTGATAAAGATACATCATCTATAAACGGCACCTCCTGACAAACCTTTCAGTAGTTGTGGCCTTTAGTAAATTGGTTTCAATAATTGTACCTTTTCCAATTCTTTGTACTTACCAATTCATTTCTTTCTAACCAAAAATACAAACTACTAGTAGTAACATAGTTTGCAACTTCGTCACAGCTGGTGTGTTTAATGGTTTCTCAGACCCCGCCAGTAGCTCCTGCTTATAAAAACAACAGGAAACTCATTTTTTGTCACTGTTGGAGGGTTTTTGTGGCAAATGTGAGCACATTGAAGCTAAAGTACCTGCTTCTTCTCACCTCTATCACCAACAATATTGTTTTCTCTCTTACAGAGTCTCATTATATCCACACAACTCCACAAAGCAAAGTAGTGATAACAATGGATGGCAGTAATTTCTAGAACGTCAGCAATGAGCTACTTTTTTGTCTACTGACTTGGCAATGGTGGTAGAAGTGCAACGGTCCGTGTTACTCACATCAGAAGCATAGAGGTTCCATTTTCCATTCTCGTCCTGCCAGTACCAAAGCCATTCAGTGGTATGGATGAAGTTTGGTTCGATCAATGAATTTATAGTTGAGAGTCGCCGTACTTTCTTCTCTCCGGAGGTCATGGTGTCAAAATGCACGAGTGGGCTGCTAGTGCTGAGGGCAGAAAAAAAAGTTTAGTCCCAAATATAGAGTTTGGCACTTCTGTGTCTCTGTGACCCCATTTAACAACTTGCTGTCCCGCAACACTCTGAGGAGGGAAAAAACAAAATAAGAATAGAACTAGAGGACATTTTTATTACCGTTGCCAGACAAATAGGACAATTATCATAAGGTTAAGGAGGAAAAACAATCAGATTCTTCTCCAAGTTTGTTTTGGACTCCACCCGCTGATCGGATCATCAACAAGTCATGGGCTCAAGCTGACTTCCTGATTGGCTGACATGAAGCAAATTCTTTGCCAAAGTTTAGATACTTGAACTCGCATGGGGTGGCTAAATATTCACTGAGCAACAGAATTTTTGCTTAAAATCGGGGGACCTGGAGAGATTGCTGTATGTCACAGTGGAAATGCACAAATTCGCATACATGGAGAGTTTAGATGGAAATGTTTGATAAGGTTTTTTATTACACCCAAACAAAAGAAACATGGCAATGGAGATATAAACAAGTGCTGGAGGCAATGTGGAGAAGTAGAGGGCAACCATTACCACAAATTTTTGGTTATGTTCTCATTAAAAAACAATTTTGGAAGGAAATACATAAACATATTGAATCTATACTAAATAAGACAATACTCTGTGATTTTACTAGTCTGATTTTAGGTAAGATACAACTCCCACCTACCAATGAAAATTTATTCAGAATACTAATGACCACTGGTAAAAAGCAGTGACTAGACACTGGCTCCTCCCCACTGTACCCAGCTTGGACAATTGGATAGACATTGTAGATGGAAAGACTAACCTATTCACTTTGGATACAGTTGCCCAAATTTTTGAAGATATGGTCACAATGGATATTCTATGTTAATCACTTGCAACAAATGAAAGTCAAGAATATGTCTGACTTGTAATTATAAACAAGATGAATGTACCTCCCTTTTTATTTATTTATTTTACTTCACTCCCTCCCTAATGCATCCGCTGGTCCCTGTTTCGTTTCTTGTTAGATACTTAGTTATGTTATTGAAAAAAGAAAATGTTGACAGTGGAGATATGTCATGGACCCATAAGTGAATTTAAATGTATTGTTTTATAACTTTCTCAATGTTCATAAATAAAGTTTGAAAAAAAAAAATCAGGGGACCTTTTTAATTAATGTCCCAATGAAAATAGGAAAGAAATCATAAAAGTTAAGGAGGCCCGAGCAGGCCGTCTGTCCATCCAGCAGCAGCTGTCTATCTGGCCTCCAGCTCGCCTCCTGGGAGCCCCATGGCGAGATCAATCGCTCCGGCCACATGGGGTGTACCCGCCTTTGCCCAACAATCGCTGGGATGTGTTCCTGAAACCCGGCTGCCCCGAAAGGGATACAGCAGGTTAGAAAAATGTATGGAAGTTCAGGAGAACTGTGGATCGATTCACTATATTGGATGTATTTTCTACCTGCTGACACTGAAAACATCATGTGCCCAAAGTTTAGTCCCTGATTGGTTGATGCTATGCCGTGACCTCCCCAGAGTTTAGATTGTTTTCAAGTCTGCCACGCCGCGATGGCTGCTTAATTTGCACTGTGCCACTGAAATTGCTGTGCTGCCAGACCTTCGCGCCACTCCCACAGCTCGAACCGGACCGCAGATCGCGTCTGTACCATTGGGTTCACATTGAAACTGGCTGCCTCTGCAACGCGCATCATATGTAAACGCAGGTTTAAAGTTGTCCTTTCACTCCACCCACTTCAGAAGTGGAAGAAATACTGGACAGGAAGCTAAATGCCGCTGAGCCGTAAATAAAAGGAACAGTTTAAAGCAGGAGCATGAAAACCTAAAGGTTAGAAATCACAAAATAAAACATTACAAATGTAGAATAAAACTGTGGCATCTGCTGCCTTTCAGTTGGCTACCTGTACAAGTTATGGGGATCGCAGTAGTCCTTCTCAATTCCCTCGTTAGAAGGCAGTGGGGTCCACTGATCCCCCTCCAGGATCTGCCATCTGTATGGCATCACATCGTGAGCTTTAAAGCATTTTTCTGCAAGAACAGTAATCAGCAGAAGAATTAGGCTGCCCGGCATTAGATCTGTGGAGTGACTTTATTTCAGACCCATCATTTACCTTGATGCTTGCAGAATCCTTTAATGAAGTACATGCAAATTTCAGTTTTATCTAAAAACAAGCAGAAAGAACATCTGTTTTTTTTTACTCTTCGTTTTCTTCACACGATAGATTCTGCGGCTTTTGTATTTACCTCTGGAGGGATTTCCTTTACTCTGACGCCCATCACCATTTCCATCTGAGCTGTTGGTGGCACCGGTTGAGTCAAGCGTAGACCTAGATCTTGGGACGGATTGATGGTTGCCCCTGTTGCCCCTGTTGCCACCTCTGACGCCCCTCGAGTGGTTGGTGGGATTGCGCCCGCGTCTCCTCTGACCGCTCTCACTGCTATCTGTGTCGTTGGTAGCAACGGATACGTCGCTGTTGGAGGAGCTGAGGTGACCGTCAGCATTCGTCAGTCTGCCGTCCCCGTAAAGATCCAAGGTGTCTATGTTGGCGAGTATGTCACCAAGAGACCCCGATCGCTCTTTGGCCTGATGGTTGTACGCGCCTCTTCCTGCCCCTCTGCCCCTTCCACCTCTGCTTCCCCTGTTTCCACCTCTGCCCCTCTGTTGGAACGTCCTTCTCTGGTGATTTAACCCATCATCAGGTTTTCTGCCACCGTAGCCAAAAGCAGGAGGGTTGGTGCCCCTTTGGGCTCTTTTGTCAGCCAACCACAATGCTCGTTTGTTGATGTAGACAGTCTTCAATGTGGGAATGAGGGACTCAGGCACCCCATGATGGCGCAGATTTCTTAGCGGTTGAGGAGCGTTAAAGTCGTGGGTCTTCCAGCAGCTGCACTCCTGGGTCAGGTAAACCTCGCACACGTGAAGCCGTTTGCAACCATCCATGTCCTTGCACTTTCCAAATTCTCCATCGCCATTGTTGTAGTCATGGCATATCTGACAAAAGGAACATTTTCAGGCATGTTTAATGATCTCTGAAATGGTAAGGCCTTTCCAACTTACAGAGGGCAGGAGCGAGGCTTCGCTCTGCATCAGCAGCGTGCACAGCTCGGCCCGGCTCAGACTCTCCAGACCGTGCTCCCTCAGCAGGGTTTGATTGCGTGCAGAGTCCAACTCATGGGAGAAGTGACAAACCCGTCTGCAATGAAACAAACCCATGAGTCAAAGTCATCACACCATCAGGTCAAAGAAAAAACTTACAGTCATGGGAAAAAAAAAACACTAATGAGTCAGCTGAACAAGTATTTCAAAGGCAAAAGATCCACCATAAACAGCTATCTCATGAAAAAAGGGAGGGATTGCCAGTGATATTTCTATACTGACAAATACATGAGATGCCACAATTCCTGGTTTAAAATAGAACCATATGTTAAACCATTAAACCCAGTACAGAGACAGTGAATCCCTACTGCATCCCAGTATGTTTACGTTGAAAGTGTCAAACCATTTGTTGTGCTAAATTTAAGAAGAACTTTGTATTGTTTTATTCAATTACTCCAGGCTTAGAATGAGCCAACTGAAAGCTTTTTCTTCATTGTTACTTGCTCAATAGCAAAATGAAAAAAGGATTTTCCTGAATTTTTTGTTTTTTGTTGTCTCATAATAAAACTGTGACCCAAAAATCACAATTTTAACCAAATCACAATTGTGGGGAAAGTGAATTGTTGCATCCCTAATAATTAAATAATATGTTTACAGAAACCTTCATAAATTGTATTTTTTTTAGGGAAAATGGTTACTGATTAGCACAGGACTGCCAACTTGTCATAAAACCTTGAAGTGAGAGTCAGTCAGAGCTTTGCAGTCGTATTGTTTGGATCCAGATTCAATCTCAGGAAAGAAAAATGAAGATGCTAATGGATCAGTTTGTCTGCAAGCGGATGCATCTGAATTGTAGAGGAAACATGGAGACTTTGCCCCCCCCCGGGCAGTTAACACAAACCGGAGCTGTTTCAAACCGCGGGTTTTTATCTGCTCTGATCCATCACAAGTTAAATAATGAAATACTGCAGATTTAATCAAAATTATACTATACATGACCTGCATTGTGAGAAACATACCACAAGAACATGCTAAAAACAGCAAAAACATGATGTTCATTGGAGTGGATCTTTAGGTATTTTGGTTTCATCCACTGTAGGAACAAGACTCAATGCCCAGGAACCGTGGGAAATTACCAATTTTCACTGATCTAAAAACATTTCCATCTCCAGGATTTCAGCTCTGTGTTCATCCAAACATCCTGATAAAACCCTGAGTAGTTAGGAATATGATCATAAAATACTATTTTCTTTGTGTTTATTTGATTCTATTAAAGACACTTTGATAAAAATGACAGTACCGCGATTTAGCCGTAGCGTCAGCTCTGTTTTAGGAAAAGCCCCGCCCCTTTAACTGTCTCCACCAATCATTCTTGGAGATTTAATCACAAGTCATCAGTCTGACCAATCAGAAGTGGTTAAAGTCTTCACTTCCTTGTTCTGATTCTGCTCATAAAGTCTCTCAGTTCCAACAAAAATAGCAGCTAAAGCTCGTCTTTAGCGGTGTAGCTTTCCACAGAATCCGGTGTCAGACCGTGGAACAAGAGAACAAAACCATGAAGCTCAGAGACGAGTCTGTCTGCATCACTACATCTCCCATGATGCATTGGGTTAAAGTGACAGCGTCTCAGCGTACAATGAGTCTTCCCCGTTAAACATCTTGAAACCACAACAAACACACATCAATCAGTTTTTCAATCTTCTTGGTGAAGTCAGAGCTCAACAGTTTAGTTCTCCTTCCAGGTTTGTGTTTCTTAACAGCCAAACATCCCAGAGTTTGGTCCAAGTCATCTTTCTAACTGAAACACTTTTCTAAGAATGTCTGGATTATTTTATATGTTAAACTGAAGAAGAAGTAATAAAACATTTAAGACACGGGGTTAAGATGAAGTGGCCAACAGACACAATAAAACTAAATTGAAACAATTGAATCATCTAAAAAGAAATAAAACATTTTTGTTAAAGTTTTAAAAGACTGCATTTTTGATTAAAACAAAAGAAAAACTAATAAAACTTCAACATGTTCACTTTTTGTGTAGCTACAGAAAACGTGAATATAATGTTCAAAATTTACAGTTGCCTTTAGACCAACATTGAAATAAATATAAAAAATAAATAAATCACTATTTAGAAAGAACATATTAGATTTTTGTGAGGTAACATAAAATTACATGTTAATAAACTGGAGGGAAAACAACTACCAGGGTAAAATGTCCAATAATTTAGTTGAGAATTATTAATGAAAACTAACTTAACTTTTATTACATCTTTTAGAAAAAACAGCTGCAGCTTCCAGCTTTTTCTGCCACAATTATCACAAAAATGCTTGTGAGATCATGGAAGGACTGTAGATCAATACAGACTATAGAGTTTCTCCTTTTTCAATCTTTGGATGCTGGTGTGTCGCGAGATTTTTGTCAAGAATAAAGTGTGCCTCTTAAAGTGTACCTTGATCACACAGAATGCTCCAACAAAGGCAGGGGGCCCGCCCCCCACACCCCAGAGCCAGGGGCAGACAGCGGAGTAACCTGGCCGATCCAGGCATCCAAGAGCCTCACCGTCTGACAAAGATCCAGGATCAACCTCCCCCAGTGCACCGGACCCCCACCACAGTAACGGAGACGGAGGTAAGGACCCATCAGCCCCCTGGCCGAGGAGTAGGAGGAACAGAGAACACGCACAGCCGGAGCCCCGGCCCCGGCAGGAGCCCACTCCACCCCAAGGAGCACCGGGCCTATACCCAATGCCCCAACTGCTCGAGATCTACGCCGGCGTCCAGACGAGAGGCACGCCATCGCCCGAGAGTCCTAAGTCCCCACCCGCCCCCAACTCCAGAGGCAGGCCGGCACAGCCCATGGTCAGCCCACATTGCACACCCGTGCAACCTGGCCGCCAGCCCCACCGAGGTCAAGAGGGGGGAAACGGCAGAAACCGACCGCCTGAGTGGGAAGGCGGACGCAGGCAACCGGCGGAGGCCCCAGACAGGGCCAGGGGACGGTGAGCCTGAGGACCAGGCTCTAGTTGCTGTGAGCAACGTTGGAAAATATTGGGGTGTCCCAGTATGCTCAAGAGAGGGGCCCCACCCGGCCCCAGGGAATGCCACCCAGCCCGCTCAGATGTTATAAACTCCCTCCCTGCACGTAAAAAGAGCTGCATGATCAGGAGCCCCCACATCCCACCAACACTCCAGCAGCAGACGCCGCCCCATCCCACTCAGCCTGGGGGGCAGGGGACAGGGAGCTACGTGAGCATCCCCCTCTCATTGTATGTGTATGTGTGTGTTAAAGAGATGCAGTTAGAATTGGTGGACGGGGCGATACAGACTCCTCCATTCAACAACAGCAGAGTCTGATCACCCAAGTGTACCCACCACAGGGCCCCCCATGAGTGTGTTTATGTATGTTGGTGCTTAGTGTGTGGTGCGTTGTATGTTCTAAGAGGAGTGCAATTAAAATTGGTGATGCTTCCCCCAATGGTCCCTCCCTACGTCTCTATAGCAAAAAAGGTTGATGGGGGGGGGGTCTACTTAACCTTATTTATTTTTTTTCTCCCCTCTTTCTTTTTTAATTATTATTATTATTTTTCCTCTTTTGACTGATTTATATTTGTCTGTTGTTTATTTATCTATTTATTTAGTTAGTTTAGCCCCCCCCCCCACTATCAACTCCCAGGCTTCTTGGTGAGGTGTTATGTGTAGAGAGGGAGACCTGTCATGCTCTATCGTGCATGGTATTGTTGTAACAATACCATGACAAGGGACTCCTAACCGCCTGAAACCATGTAGGCTAAGTTGACAGTACCATCCAGTTTAAGGTATGACTCCTCCCCCATGAGCGAATATAAACCAGCTCTTTAACCAGCTAATTCAGGATTGACAACGCCTCTTGGATAAGAGGTGAAACTTCTTCTAACTTTAAAAACTAAGTCCAGATGACATCCCCTAAACCTACTACTATGGAACCAACCTGGATGAATGAGAGTCTTCATAGACAAAAAGTCATAATACACACTTCAGCGGCCATTTACTCTTACTTATTCCGTTTCTGGTCCAAATAAAAAAAACCTGTCATTTTACACTCTGTCCTGCTAGCTTACAGCCCCTCACAACCCCAAGATAACAAGTGGTGCAACAAAACTGGCGAGAGAAATCTGAGCCGTACAGTTTAGATCCAGTTACTAGCTTGGATGAGGAAAAAGGAGACGTACATGGATCTATTTGTCAACAGGTGGATGCATCAGAATAGAGCAGAGCAGGGGAGCTTGTGGCCCGCCAATTGTATTTTCTACTTAACAGCTACAAGTTTTGCAAACTGCTTTTTGTTCCATCTGCTCCTGATACATCAAAAGATTTTATTGCAGAAAATCTCAGAAACGCAGTTTTTATCCTAATTTAACTCTAATATAACTCCTCCATTATGAGAAAAATTCTACAAGAACACGTTAAAAAACAAAACACAATTATCATCAGATAATGGGTCTTTAACTATTCACATATCCCCTTTGTTTGCTTAAAAAAAAAAGATTCTAAACATAACGTGGATTGAGTGACACCACCACCCCTCCAAAAAACAAAAACAAAAAAGAAAACAACAACAACTAGGCCAAAACACCGTCCTTATCATTACTTTGGTGAATTCTGAGCCTCTTTTAAAGGGAAAATGTTTGTAATTTGATAATAGTTTGATGGTAAGACATATTAAATTGTGATTTTGTCGACGGTCATAAAGTTAACTCGTGTTAATAATCAAGCTAGGGAAAAAAGGCCGAGCGGTGCAAGCTAACAGTGGTGGCTTCAGGGTCATCTCAGAAAAATCAGATCAACCAACCTTCTGCCAAAAAGAACCAAAAAAACTTAAATAAAACCGAAGAGTTATAGTTATTAAATCCCTAAAGGCATTATTTAAATATCAGCTACAGATTTATTTATCAGAATTTTCTGAAACATAAATATTCTACCTGGCTAAAGATGAGATTTCAGAACATTAGAAAGTTCCCAAGCAGTCCTTGAACGTACCGCGAATGTCAAGAGTTTTTCTCAGTAAAAACATTTAATAATAGATAGAGCAAAAACTGCATTAATAACTACAAGCTCGATGTTCATCTTTAGGTAGACAATTAAACAAACAAACAAACAAACAAACATATTTACCCCTGTCTAGAGAAAGAGCAGGATCCAGTAAAGAGGAGGTTTTTGCACAGGTGAAGGCCTCCACACGTCCCCAGACAGTCCCTCAGCCTGCACAGCTTCAGTCTGGTCCTGGCCAACACTTTTTGTTGACCATTTAAAGAGCAAAACTCAAACTTGTCCCGGTTGGAGAGATGCTCATTAATAGAGTCACCAAAACAAAGATTATATTTCAAAAATTCTGCATCACAAACACCCTGATTGGCACAGATGAACTGCAAAATGCCGGATTCCATCGCTTTACCGGCGTCCAGCTGTCCTTTCTCCCACCAGAACCGGAATCTGGGCGGCGGCCGCCGGGCACAGCTGTTTCTGCGGAAGGAGACTGTTCGGGATCGTTTCTGCAAACTGGAAACCGAAACTTAACCAGAGTGTTGCTGCAACGCCGCTGTTCGCCGCTGGAGGGCGCCAAAGCGCTGCGTATTTTCCCCAGCCGGTAGGAGGAGTTTCCTCACACCTGTAGGCGATCAATGACCCCAAAAAGTGACTGAAACAGCACTGGTATGTAGATTCAAGAGCAAAATAAAATGTCATATACGGCTTTAAAAATATATATTTTAAGGAAAACGACTTTTGCTTTGGATATTTTTCTAGAATAAAGAAGACGAGGATGAACACATGGAAGATATTTTTTTAATATTAGATTTAAGAAATATCCATAAACAAAGAGATAAATGTATGTATTATACATTTTTTTAATATAATACAAAAAATGGAAATAGGGAAATAAATAAATGTGTGAAGGTGGGAATATATACATCTAGAAAAATATAAATATATATATATATGTATATGCTTGAATAAATGAATTTATAACAGTAAAAAAGCAAACATGAATAAAACAATAAATGTGGAAAACACATGCAGACATTTATATTTATAAATGTATATTATGTATGTATTTATTGGTAATAAATGTAGAATGTTTAAAATATAGATAACAATATAATCTGACATTTGCTCAAGCGTCTGCCAGTATTTTAACAACGCAAGCTAGTCATCTTTATCTTCAGAAGAGATTTCACAGTTTTCCACTTATTTTTACAGAAGAAAAGTGAAACTTTATTTCTTTTATGAAGGTTACAACAGATGTTAATGAGATAAAACAAAAACAAACAAAACAAACAGAAAAATCATCAACACGTTTCCCCCCAACATTTATGTTACACACCAGTCAAGGGGATTGTAAAAGGATGTAGCGTAAAGGAAAGAAAACAAATTCTACCCCTTAGTGACTCAAAAACCCTCACAAAGCCCCCAGGAATGAAAGAAATCTGGGATTTATTTTCAGGAAAAAAAGACCAACTTTTCACACAAAAATAAGTAAATGTTTCAAGAGTCCTAGCCTGCATAAAAAGAGAAAATGTTAGCCGTGTTTCTGCCAACAGGGAGAGCGGGTGGGGTCATCCAATAGAAGATGCTCGGTTTTTAAATGATGCAATGGAGTTTCTCGCCCAATCAGGTGCTTTGGACAATTGGGCACAAAGATGCAAAGATGGCAGAAGAAAAGAAAAAAAAAAAGTTAAACAATCCAAAAGCACAAAAATAACCCCACAATTACAACCTTAGCTGGAACAACAGGTTAGCTTTTCTTTTGGCACGTTAGCTGAGTTAACGTGGTCTGTGCCCAAGTACATTTGCCCCAATTTGGTTGACCGGTCTTATGGCTCTATTCTGCACAACTAAGAGGTCGTCCGCCCTACCACTGCACCACGGCCGCCTGGGGTGAACCAGAGTACTTTATGTGAATTTATGCTTGGAAAGCACTGAAAGACTCCAGTTACATCTCCACGTTTGGACTAAATCTGAACAAATATAGTTTGAGTCTGTGCAATATATATATATTTTTTACTATCTTTTTTTTTAAACAATCTTGTCTTTTAAAGTATTTGCTGCCACCCATATAAAAATAGTTTAAGGTTAAAGCATTGTAAAGAAATTGAAATCTTAAACCAGATGCTAACATTTGGAAAATATCCATGTTGCAGAAAGTTTGAGAGAGACAGGACGTCTCACAATAAGACTAAATGAGCTGATTCAAATCTATCCAATGTCAAAGAGGGTTTTATCCACAAGTTTATTACTGATCCTGGCAAGGATTTCAACCCCTGACCACTGGAATGACTAATGCTAAGTTCCTGCCGTTCACACTGGACAAGCAGCGAGGGACATCTTTTTGTTGTAGACGCGGTACAAATCTCTTGAGTCTTGCTCAAGGCTTTTTCTTTCACAGCTCTATTCCAGTGTATGAAAGACTTGGTGTCATATCACTCAAATCCCAATGATTAATGTACGGCATCCATACGTTACCAAAAAGTCAAATTTGACCTGCTATTATTTTTAATATCTGTGCAAAGGCTAGAGGTTTTTTACGTAGAGCCTGAAAATTGTCTTAAAAATGTATGTAGCTACACATGGATGTGAGAACGCGGCAGCCGGAAATCTGTTTTTATACACGTTTAATAGGCTTTTCATTGGAAGTGGTTTCTTAACCCTTGTGCTATCCTAGGCCAATAACGTTGGGAGTGGGGTCATCTAGACCCACTAGACAGAGCTCTGAACCTTTGTTCTTCAATGATTTGTGATCTTCACTGGTGTCCATGGATACATGAAATCCTCTCCACCTTTATCCACCTTTGTCACGGTAGGGAGAACACGTCAATGTAAGGGTGGGGTCATTTTGACCCCACAAGATAGCACAAGGGTTAAACGTGGGTTCCCAAAAGCGGTGTGAACGTAGCTTAACAGCTACAGGCACCCCTCTGGACGCCTATATCTTTCCAGGAAGGTGTGGTCTTCTGCTGCAAGTTACAGCAAACAGAAGTCATCCATATTTCACAAACTGCCACTTGTTTATTACCCCAATTCCGATGAGGTCGTGTCTATATGTGCCTTCCTGATGACAAGACTGTCACAAACGGATCCCAGGGAACTGTTTTTCCAACATTCCTAACACATACAGGTCATTCAAATCACGTTTGCTGCATTTTTATAGATGTTTGTGATAGCGTTTTCATAGCTTTATTCCTTAATGTGCCTCCAAGGCACGTTAACGTTGGGAGTGGGGTCATCGGGACCCACTAAGTACAGTAGCGCTGAACCTTTTTTCTTCAATGATTTGTGATCTTCACTGGTGTCCATGGATTACATAAAATCCTCTCCACCTTTTTCACCTTTGTCATGGTAGGAGAACACGTCAGTGTAAGGAGGGGGGGTCATCTGGACCCCACAAGATAGCTCAAGGGTTATAAACCAAGAGCGACTAAACTGTGTTGGGTTGACTTACCTGCAGACACAATGAAAAAGCATCTTGAAGATACCTCTAAAGTTTCACAGAAATAGATTTCAGCACATGGCAGTAGAGGGCAGAACTGTGTGTTAATACTAGGGTTGTGCCTGATGGACGATACCATCGTGATGCCACGCCCCCGCCACGCTGCTAGTCGACACCATAACCGCGGTTACATGTGCAAAATATCTTGATCAGGATCATTGGTTGGATTAGAATCCAACCGTGTACATGAGCCCAGAAAAACTTTTTCAGATGATAAAAAACGTTCCCATGGGTCACACTTTCGGTCGGAATAAATCATTCGCACATGCACAGTAGTGTTTTAAAAAAGCGGAAGAGAAAACTTAGTTCCGCCTGAGCGGCTACATAGATAGATATGGCAGCCTGGTATTAAACAAGATGATCTCCTAAACGTGCTTTTATGTTATGGTTATTATGAAGTGCCTGTTCGCTCATCATTTTAATTGTGATCCGTGTGGTCAGTGCATTTTCTGTTGAAAAACGGAGCTGGAAAGAAGCCCGTATTAGCAGTATGCTAACACGGGCTAACAACATTAGCTTTGATGAACATAAATCCATGCGAGAAACGCTGCAATCTGCATCCTGGCTGCACGTAAATATGTGGGAATAACATCAGCCTTTATTTTGTCGGGACACGACTGCAAACACAAATCCACGTGATTGTTTGAACGGTTTCTTACGGACTGAGCGACATTTCTGCTTTGAAGCTTACACACCACCCCAAAGCCCCTGTGTGTGTGCTGGCGCTCCGCGCTCTTCCCCGACACACACTTTTACCGGGACACCCGGTTCTCCTGAGTTCGGTAGCTCGTTCACGTAGAGCGGCGGGACGGGTCACAGTCCTCAGTCTCCCACACGTAACAAAGCATCCTCCCTTCCCCTCAAACACAGCTGTAAGTCCGTCTGCTCAGTCAGAGACACGGTCGCTGCTCCACCGGTCCACTTGACTAATCAAGTGCAGGAGCGGACGACTTCTTTTCTATTTTGTTTATTTATTTATTTTTAAAGTCATTTCCTTCCGTTTATACTGGATCATCGCGGATGAGTTATTATTTGGGAAATAAAATAAAAAAATAATAAAGTAAAATAACGAATAATAATTATATAATAACGACCCCCCCCCCCCCCCCCCCCCCCGATGATATCATCGTCCATCCTGATGGTTGACTGCAAACATCGTCAACTGCCAATTTAAGGGACATTGCCCAACCCTTATGAATACTATAAAACAATTAGAATTCTGTTTTTTCAGTAGGCTTTTGCTTTCTAACTCTACATTCCAGAATGTTGGCTCCAACAATCTGGGGGAGTTAGAACACAGTTGTAATTATCCAATAATTGTCTTCTTTGGTGCGTCTTCGAAAAAGCCAACAATTGTTGTTTTGTGAAACATTTCACAAATGAGAGCTTTTGCACATCTTTTTCTATTTTAAAAACTGCCATGTTTAGTTTTATCGTTAACCAATTATGTTTTGCATTTTTCTGTACTTCTTCTTCATTTGTATCCAGATTTCTTCAATACTTCTTTTTAAAATTGTATTGCATAATATTGTTGTCTGCATGAACCTAAAAAAGGTTGGAAATGGTATCAAACAAGCTTTGATGGAGCTTTCTATCCACTCAGTTTCCACTTGGCTGTTTAGCAGACACTCATTGTCATGTTCAACATTGTAGCTATTGGGAATGTCTCCAGCCGGGCCAGATATGCCCATGTCAACATAAAACAAACACCCAACTCAACTCATTCATTACTGAAAAAACACCGGCATCTTTGTTTGGTCTGATCCCACTCCAGCTCCAGAAACCAAGCCAAAGACACAACTGGTCTAGACTCGCATTTATGGCCAATGTGGGCCACACAGTGTCTGCCAAGGCTGGGGAATTAAACCCCTGACCGAGTGTTGTTGTTTTCGGGTTTCCAGGAAGGTTTGGTGCTTTATTTTAAATTGCATTATCTAGAAGTCATGAATAGTTTACCGACTTCTGTGATCTCATGTGACTGATTATTTTAGATGTCTCTTATGGATGCGAATAGTTTGCTGCCAAAGAGCTGAACACTTGTGAAACAAATGGTATTTGAATTGGGAATGTTGAACTGCGGATTTGGTCATGGTTTTCACAACATTGTATCTAATGTATTGTTGATAGACTTTTGCGTCATGACTTGTATGACGTTAACCGTTATACCTTTCATTGTGTGGCAGTTTTTTAGAGGCATAAAAAAAGATTCCACCTTTTTTCCTCCCTTCTTTTTAACATGACAGTGTAGTATTCTGGTGGATTCAACGCAAAGCACGATGGTTAAAAGCCGGAATGGGGAGCGACAGCTTTTTGTCGTTCGTTTCTCAGACGGCAGTTGCGTGTCTGCAAAGCGACCCGCTGCGATTTCCTGCTTCGGGTTTCCCTTTAAAAGGGGGCAAGGCTCGTTGCTGGGAATTCACGTCATTTCGCCGCTTTACACACAACCAGATCAATGAGCGACACACACCGCGCGCGCGGGCGAGGGGGGTGTCTCTCTCTTCCAGGAAGGGATTATTAACCAGCGCGCTGCCGACATGTGAGTGAGGGAAAACACGCGCGGACAAAAGAAGTTTTCGGCACCGCGACATGGACCGGACCAAATAAAGAGAAACGGCGGGGTGGGGGAAAGAAAACAGAAGTTCGCCCACAGCGACGAGCCGAGCGGGCGGACCGCCGCTGCCGCCGGGAAAGGAGCCACTCAGCTCGGGGAAAGTGGACGGACGGAAGTTGACGGGAGAGAATGTCCGAACCCTCCGCTGCGAACAAGGTATCTGCGACCCGCCACCTTGCGCGCTCTCTCCCTCCCATCTCTTCCCACACACTCTTTGAGGCTCGCGGCTCGGGGCACGCGCGCGGTTCTGCCGCTCATCTGTTGCTCGCCGCGCGCGTGTGCCTCGCGGAGAGAAGTCGTGACTGTGGCGGATTGATTTAACGACGGAAAACCGTCGAAAACAAACACTTTCAAGCTCCGCGGAGTGTTTTATGGCGGTACATTGGAGTCAAAAGTCACCGATGAGCGTGTGTCAAACTCCGCGCGTGCACAGAACGTCCCACGCGCACAATTTGGACTACAATCCAAATTCACTTTTCTAAATCAATTATTTCATTTTTTTAAGGGGAGACCGGGGTTGTTGGTTATTCTGCTACAATGAGACCACCGACCCCAACGAAGTGTTGGTGGTCTCGGGTTGTGGGGTTGGTTGTGTGTGTAGAATTTCAGGGATTTAAAAATATGACGTTTTAAGTTTGTTAAGCTCAAAACTTTGGTATTTCGAACGTGTTCTTGTAGCATTTTTCTCACGATGGACGATACATATGAAGAAAATCAGACTTCAAATTGCTTTTTGGAGTACTTCTTTATTCAGATCATTGTGAATCAGGAGCAGATGAAAAAACCAGTAGCAGTGACGTTCGTGCTACAGTCGACGGGCCACAGTCTCCCTGCTCCGCTCCATTCTGATGCATCCACCTGCAGACAAGTAGATCCATGAACGTCTTTGTTTTCCTTATCCGAGCTGGAATCTGGATCTGAACTGTCAGATGGATGGCTCCAATATTGCTTGCAGTTCTTTTTTTTTGCCTTGCTAATGTTAGGTTGGGGGTGTAAACTAGCGGTAGAGACTGTAAACAAAGGGCAGGCTTACTCTGCCTCAACAGTCTCACCCAAAACTCAGAGGCAAATTTCCAATGAACTAGTGATGCTTTGCAGGACTATGTTGTAGAAAACCACACTGGTTGTTGGATTTTGGCAAAGATTGTCGTAATCATAATCATTAGACCACTGGGAACACTTTGACAAAAGATATTTGGAGTGGGATTAGAACAATATTGATTCCATATTGTTCTGAATGTTACCAGCTATTTCACCTGCTGATCTTAGCATGTTCAGACCGTTTGTTCCCGTGCTCCATAAGTATTCCTGGAACAAAGATACATAATTATGTCAGAATTCTGAGACATCCCTGAGTTTTAAGTCATTGTAGTGTAACTACCTCCTTTGAATTGTCATTTCATGCATAATCTACAAAAAAGAAGCAGACACATTTTTTTTTTACAGAGATTAAGTAAAGTAAAAGAAATACAGCAGATGTTTGCTATACAAGAGATCCCCTAAATGTTGTTAGCTAGTGTTTTATATCACGCGCTGAAAACTGATAGTACATAATATTGGGAATATATGAAATCAAATATATTTCATGTTTTACCAGGCATCTTCAAATTTCAGACCATGGGCCAGATGTGTTCAAGGTTCCTGTCATAAAATCAATCATAGCACTGCACTTTCTGTATAGAATTTCTTGATTGCGATCGGCTAAGTTCTGTTATAAGCTGCTGTAAACCTGTGGGACACCATGCCAGGACCCTCTGCATGACACTTTCCAGCTCATTTCTAAAATGTTTACTGTGAAACGTAATGAACAGATTTGTTTGTGTGATCAAAACCACAATGGTTAGTACTTCTGAAATAAGATAACTATTTGTGTCATTTTCTTCTTCACACGATTTAAAGTGAGAAGTTTACCACAAGCATTTAATAATGACTAATATGTCACAATGAAAGTTTTTTTCCCGACAGACATTTTCTCCAGTTTCTTTCTGGTCTTCAAATATGACAGTCCCAGTCATTTTGGTAAAAATGTATTCAGATTAGGGCTGCGGGATGTGAGGAAAATGGGATGTTAGTGATCAAAATTGTGATGACGATATAAGTTGTGGTACATGATCATCACCGGGACATTCAGGCAGCAGTGGAGACACGCTGGAGGCAGGGACAGGGAAGTACCTTTCCCAAGGACACAGCAACGGTTCACTGTGGGAGCGGGGATCGAACCGCTGACACTTCGATCATTGGACGACCCACTCTACCGCCTGAGCCACTGCTGCTTCAATTCGTTAACTTCTTCAAGCTAGCATAAGATTGTTTTAGCACATTTAATGTAACCATTTATAGCAATTTTCACTGACTTTTGCGATATTCGTTGTGCAACGCTTGATATCGCGATAACAATAATTTGCCATTTATCGTGCAGGCTTAGTAGTTTAGATGTGTTTCTGCTCTATATGAAAAAATGAAAAGTACTCCATTGCAATTAGGCCTGGGCGATAAATCGATCAAATGAATTAATTCGAATTTTTTGTTACGGGCGATTTCAAAAATAACTAAATCGAGTTTTTATGAGGCGCATTTTTGGCTCCTCAGAGCTTCCGTAGTGTTAGTTTCACACGGCACGCGACAGCATGGCTACCGGTGAGAGTGGGCAGTTTGTTCCCAAGAAAGAAATAAACTCATCTGCTGTGTGGAACTGGTGTGGCTTTACTGTCACAGACGTGGAGGAAGAACCCCCCCCCCCCCCCCCCCCCCCCACGCACCAACATTTACCTAATGGAGCCCATCGGAGTCAAAGGCTCTCATGCGCGGTCGCGTGGCACGCGCTCAGTCTTCTTACACATGCACGCGCCCTAACACACACGCGACCTGACACACATACTCATTCTACAACGCCTGTATAGTTAATTCATTAGTTACATAGTTAGTTGTTGCTGTTATTTGTTAATAAAGAATACTGCGCTGTAATTATTACTTGTATATTCATTTGCGACGCGGCCACCGTAGGATTTTGTTTCGGGAGAGGACGGAGGCGTGGGGGGGGGGGGGTAACCGCGACTCCTTCTGCTTCATCATCAAGACGGGGTTTATCAATTTATTTAAAACTTTAGACCCAGATATGAGCTGTATTGATAACTTTTTAGAAAATGCTGCTACTCTCAAGGTGAATGTTTGTCTGATTTTAGTCTAGACTACAGAGTCTGACGTAAAACCCAGCTGGGACTTGAAGTAAGTAGTAACCTTTTCATTTTGGACAAGTGAAAACAAGTGTAGAATAACAAAATAAGAAAAAAACAAGACAAATAACCAAAAAAATTATATAAAAATTATCATGGATTTTTATCTACTTTGCCAAGAGTTGATTTATCATAAGAATACATTTGCTCATTGATCGTGCGTTATTGGTGGGTTGCTCGAAATATTAAAAACTGAAACACTCATATTGCAATAAATAGTTATTATAATTATAAGGATTCAAAGACCAATTGGTTTGCCCTCACACATTTTCCCCTCACCACATCAGTCTCACTTTGCAAACATTTTGGACACTCCTGATGTGCGGAAAACAGATTATCTGTGACATGGCTAAGTATCTCATAAAAAACTAGCAAAGACTTGATTTTTAAGCTCTTCATTTATTGTTTGCTCCTGAACTATCCAACCTGTTTGCTTAGATTTGTCTTTTGCCAGGCTGGGTGCTATTGTGAGCATACGTGTATAATCCCACTGCAGCAATGAAACATGCATGTTTCTACGGTTAACTCATAATAGGTTTTCAGACATAATATAAAACCAATCGTGAATGTTTTTTTTTTTAAGTGATTTATTACTGTTTTCTGTATGTGGACATTATAAATACACGAGACAGTCCAAAATAAAAATGACAGCAATGGACTGTTTCATGTATTTATAATGTCCACATACAGAAAACAGTAATAAATCACTTCAAAAAAATCAGACCCGATTGGTTTTATATTACATCCGTTTCTGTTAGAAGCCGTGTCTCCACTTTCGTTGTTGTGTTTCAGTATTTGTTCGTTTGTTGTTGTATCTTGTATCTCGGCCACCTTAGTTGCATGACGGCGCAACGTGGCGTTTCTCTGACACAGAATCTGTTAATTTACATTAAACTATTTACTGCTTTACAGTGTTGCACATCCGTGCAAGGCGTCTTTCCTTTCTGCTAGAATTATGTCAATTGAGTAAACATGTCGAAAAATTACAGTAGTTGAAAGAACACCAACAAAAGGGTTAACATTTCCTTGTCACCAGATGGTGGTCACGGGTGGAGTTAACACACAATCGTAGGAACCTTTTACTTAGATTGGAAGCCATCGCATTGAGGCCAAACGGAGTGTGGGCTCCAATTCTCTGTTTGAGTAGAAATCAAGGAAATCAAATGCTACATTTTAAGCTAACTGTACAAGAAAATCAAAGCAAACAAGCGCTCAATTGAAAAGTTGCACAGTTGGGTGAGTTTTTATTTATTTTAAGAGGTTAGGAGCTCATTATTTTTTCAACTGAAGTCGCATTTATCGCATCAGACTGAGCAGACAACCAACAGCAGTAAAACGCAATAGTTTACTGGCTGATCTTGGTTTACTGTCTGTAAACACACTGAAGCTGCCTTGCACACGCAGTCAACATGACTGACGTGTTGCAATGTGTGTGGTCTTTGCATTAATCAGCAATGAAAGTAATTAATTGTCACAGTCATAGTAAAAAGGAGAGAGAGCATCAGGAGATGTAAGCAACTGTTGAGCAACACTCCAAACACACTAAATCATTAATGTGTGGCAACTTTCACATGTTACTGTGTAGTTTTGCACCGTAGAGGTGTTTTTAAAGATGCATTTTTGTCCTGTACGAACTAGTCTCAGGCTAAAAAACAGGTTTATTTTTGGGTTTGGCTCAAAATTAGTGCGTAAAATCATTGGGAATGTGCCGTCAGCATGAAGTTTCTGAAATAGATAGGGCCTCTGCAACTAAAGGTTTAAGGTCGTTTGTTCATGGCATAGGTTTGATTATTGCTGAGATTAGCTCAACTCCACAAAATTGTACCTCCAGTGTGAGAGGAAGACTTTTCATGTCTTCTTCATCCTGCTGCCCAGTTCCATCCCATTTATTTCCCGTTTAGTCTTTATCACAGGCTTTTCGTTACCCCCTTTTGTCAAATTCGACCCAGTTGATGTTGTGTGAAGACACTGGCAACTGAAGACTATTTTTTTTTTCTTTCCTTCCGTTGCCTCTGAGAGAAGGAAATGGGGGTCTAAAAGATTATTGCTTGGCTTCCACAGGAAATTCCTGGTACATGCTGTCGGTGCACCGGTCTCAGTGTCTGAGCGGTGACAGCAGGCTGAAAGCAGAGACAAGAATGTTAGACAGCTTTATTTCCTCAAGTTGCTCTGCTTTCATTCGCAGGAAAGAGCCAGTCCTCAAGAAATACCTGCAAATAGTAAAACCTTAACAAATGATTGCCCTGCCTGCTCTCACTAAGCTACCTTCACAGCGTCAACGTGCATTCTAGCGACCACTTTCAATGAAAAGATTAAGTGAACACACGTATATACACATGTCGGACCTCATTCATTCACACATAGCTACACACATTTTTAAGGACGTTTTTGGGCTTTACGTACCAAACACGTGTCCATTGAACATGGCTTTAAATTGAACCAGTTGAACTTTGACCAATCAGGGACTTGCATGTGGTAATGACGAATAGATTGCATCCTTCACACAGAAGCGCCAACCGTTTGAAAAGTGATCAAGGAGGAGAAACTGATGATTGCAGTTTGTGTCCGACTGGAATTATACCAAGCCTTTCATGCATCGGAGTGGTTGTGTGAAAGAATTACCTGGAGCAACATTTGCACCGTTTTGGCATTTGGAAGTTTCTTCCAACTGTGAATACATGTGCTAGTATAGCAACAGTGCTGTGGGAACACCACACGCTCAAGACGTAATTGGCAATCTAGTCCCATCAGTAGTTTCAAACAATCTTAACATTTGGTTTTTACAAACTCAATCAATTCAAAGGTGTGGTTAAACCCCATTCTGTCCCTTCTGGGATAGTACAATTTCTTCTCAACGTCTCGCCTTATCTGGTATAATGTAACAAGACATCTAATAATAAATTCTTCTTTTTTGTTTATAAAAATAACATGGTGAATCAATTACCAAAAGCATTTCCAGAAATCAACAAAGATGTGTAAATATGGATATTTGGAACAACCATAGAGAAAATGAACAGTAACTCCTGCATAATGGTATCAGAGCTGATGCAATGCAGGCAAAGTGGGCGAACCAAACGCCTGACCTGCAGTCAGTGATGCAAACTGTTTAGTATTTCGAGTAAGTGAGCGACGTGAACGCATTTTCTCTTTTTAGTTCATGTGGATTACAGCCATGGTTGGGAACCATGGAAGTACTGCTTCCTTGGTTCTCTACAATTACTCTGAAGGGATGCACAAGTATGCGTCATGCTTTCTGATGGTCACATGACTTTTCATTTCATAAAAAAGCCGGCAGAATAAAACCTCTGCAGAAGCTTGCAATGGTGAAGTTTTTATCTAACAAATCTGATGGAGGCTGGACATAAATGATGGAATTATGAGTTTTGTGGCTCTAATGTCATAATTGGAGTGAAGAAAAAGTAAAACCACAAAGTACAAAGTTGCAGGGAAAACAAATAAATTGACACCCCCTTTGCTGACAGAATGCATAGGAAGGATGTCCCGAGTTCTCCCTAGGTTTATATAAAATCATTTTTGATTTGATTTGAAAACAAGTTTTTACTAAATGCAGCCATCTGTAAAGTAGGTCTACACTAGGGATGCAATGATACACTTTCATCATGATTCGGTTCAAACTTCATTTCTGAGTCGT
The DNA here is from genome assembly GCA_023969325.1 of Oryzias curvinotus. Classification (NCBI taxonomy): domain Eukaryota; kingdom Metazoa; phylum Chordata; class Actinopteri; order Beloniformes; family Adrianichthyidae; genus Oryzias; species Oryzias curvinotus. The sequence goes on along the minus strand of CM043726.1, from coordinate 8,811,780 downwards.
GGTTTTGTTTCGGCTCGATTATCTGATTTGTGTATTACAAAAAAACAACAACCAAATCTCAGAAGAATCCTTTCATTTTACTAATATGCAAATAAGAATGAAAAAAAACCTTTCAGTTTGCTTCTAATGAGGCTGGTTTAATTTGATAAAACAACAAATGATAAATTCTTCTTAAATTTGGCGTAATACGTGTTTGCCTCAATGTAAACATACTGCTATGCGGTATGGACGCAACGATTCACTGATGACATGAGTCGGTTCAATGGCGTAACACAGTTCACTTTTGGTTGGGAATAGTGGTAGTCCCTAGTTTACATGCACATTAAGTTCTTGCATCATTATGTCATTAATATGTTGTTGTAAGCATTTCATGTCGTTAACACAAACTCTAAACTTCTTTCAACTAAAACAGGACGTGGAATCTATCTCTTCTGATTTATATTGCAAACTTTTAATAAAAGCTACCTTTCTTTCCAAAGGAAACTTCTGACCTGTCAACAGTGAAGCTAAACACCAGAGTTGGCTGCAGACCCTTGCAGTCATTATCTGATAGAAACTTTCTTGTGGTAACACATCTGTGTCTGCGGTTTCAGTTTTTCTGTCTGTAACTCAGCAGTTTACATCTTGGCTAAAAACTCGATTGGCTGTGCGACCTGCTGTCCTGTGACAACCGTCTGTCATCTTAAAGACATCATTTGGGTTAAGTAGGTGAGCTCTTGGCATTAAACATTGAAGAATATTTTGAAAACGGGCCTTTTGTCTCAAGCTGCCTAACCACAATAACTTAAGGTAAACTTCAAGATTTGAAGAAGATAAGGGAAAGTTGTGTTTTTGCTTTACAGCTTATCAAAAAGTACAAACAGTACCAAAGAGATTTGTTGAACTGAACTTTCAAATGATGTTCTTCAAATGTTGGTGCTACCTCTATAATCTGTGGACTTCAACTATAACCAGCTAGTACTGGCTTATATTTAGTCATTTTATGTCTTTACATTTGTTGCGAGTTTGAAGTAATCTTTGTTTAAGGTCAGTTATCCCAGTTTATGACTAATTAATGCCTTAATGCACCCGAATGGGGGTCAACCCCTATGGGTGCTACAGGTTTTTGGATTGTTCAGGCCCGTAGAAGGTTGTAGAGAGGACCGGCTGCATCTTAGCGTGAGGGCCGGTGTGTCTAACAGCTCCTGTGAGGCACCTTAAGGGGGGTCATGAAAATGGAACGTAAATTCTCATTCATGTGGTAAGTGGATCGTGAAGCACTCGTAAGGATAATGTAAGAATTTATTTTTGTTATTTGCTCTACACCCTCTTCAGGTTGCTAGAGGGTTTGTGGGAGTTTGCTCATCTAGTACATATACATTTTGTAGATTAGACCCATACTGGGGTCCGGAAAGCCTTACTGTCCGGTCTCTGTATATCCGGAGCAAGAGCTTGGTTCACACAGCCGGTAAGTTGGATCTGTTTCCGGTGCACATTGGACTCCAGCAGGGCTGCCCTTTATCACCGGTTCTGTTCATAGTCTTTATGGACGGAATTTCTAGGCACAGCCAGGGGCCGGAGGGGGTCTGGTTTGGGGACCCCAGGATTTCCTCTCTGCTCTTTGCAGATGATGTTGTCTTGTTGGCTTCATTGAGCCAGGACCTCCAGCGTGCATTGGGGCAGTTGCGGCCGAGTGTGAAGGGATGAGGGTCATCACTGCTAAATCTGAGGCCACGGTTCTTGATTGGAGAACAGTAGTTTGCCCTTTCTCTGTGGGTGGAGTGCTCCTGCCCCAGGTGGAGGAGTTTAAATATCTTGGGGTCTTGTTCACGAGTGAGGGAAGACCGGAGCGTGAGATTAACAGGCGCATCGGAGCAGCGTCCGTAGTTATGCGATCGCTGTATCGGTCCGTTGTGGGGAAGAGAGAACTGAGCCAGAAAGCAAAGCTCTCAATTCACCATTGATCTTTGTTCCAATCCTCACCTATGGTCATGAGCTCTGGGTCATGACCCAAAGAACGAGGTCCTGAATACAAGCGGCTGAAATGAGCTTCCTCCGTAGGGTGGCTGATCGCTCCCTTAGAGATAGAAGGAGGAGCTTGGTCACCCGCAGAGAGCTTGGAGTAGAACCACTTCTCCTCTACATCGAGAGAAGCCAGTTGAGGTGGCTTCGGGCATCTAGTCCTGATCAATCAATCAAATCAATCAATCAAACTTTATTTATAAAAATGCGTCCTGGACACCTCCCTGGAGAGGTGTTACAGGCATGTGGCACTGGACAGAGGCCCCGGGGAAGACCCAGGACACATTGGAGAGATTATGTCTCTATGCTGGCCTGGGAACGTCTCGGGGTCCCCCCAGAGGAGCTGGAGGAAGTGGCCGGGGCGAGGGAAGTCTGGGCATCTCTGCTTAGGATGGATTTTTAAATCCATTGACATATTAGTTTACTTCTTAAAAATTACATTCAGACACATTTTTGTGGAGTGATATGAACTATACAAAGTTTGATTGTTCATTAATATAACCCATTATTTTTTTATATTTTAAACTGGAAGAGATATGTTTTTGTATTTTATAAAATGTGCAAAGAATAATACATAGCAAAATTTTGGCTTTTTTAAACAAACAGGAATTATTTATTATTATTGTATTTGCTATCACCAAAGTTGACTAGAAATGTCATTTTTAAAGGTAGAATCAAGGTTTCCCGTTTAGTTAATTAGATTAGATGTCTTCATGGAAAAAGGCTTTTTGCAAACAGCTAATAATATGCAAATAACTTGTGATATTTTGTTGATGTCAGCACAGTTAAATTCTGAATTGATGGACGGCTTTGCTTTGATAAACACAGCTACTTTGATTAGCTTGATAAACATCTCAGAGCGAGTCTCCAGGAAAGTCTCTGGCTATGTCCGAATCCCCCCCCCCAATGACTAAGAAACTGTATAGAGCGCGACGATCTAGAGCCCTGGACTTTAAAATCAATTCTGTCACCAAGCTCACTACTACGTCAAATACAACGTCACGATTTGCTGAAGTAAAAGCCTAATGAATACGAACTTTTAGGAATTCTCTGTGTTCTGATGAGGAAAACTTGGATGATTTATGGAAATAATCTAAAATTATTTTTTTTTTTATTGAAAGAAATAGTTCAAACACAATGCATTGTGGTCTATATTCACCAACCTAGGGAGCATCGATGCACACTATTTCGGAGAGACTTCTGGGACTTGATTTTTGTCGTAGATTCTTACAGCTCTACGAAACGGTACAAAAAAGTAGCGAGTAGTGAAGGAATTGGGACTCAATTTCTGCCGCCTTCCCAGAATGCTGCTGTCCTTCATCAGGACTCCTCTTTGTACCTGCTGTGATAGGTGTGGGGGGGTTTGGGGGGTGTTGGGGGGCTGTTTGGGTTCAGGGCCGGTGCACGGTGGAGCTTTGTGAGCCAACGCTTTCTATCTCTGTGTCTATTCATAGCAGGAGAGGAGCTCTTTCAGTCCTTCCGCGAACACGCTGCCAAACTCCACTTCCTCCCCCATCCATGCCCCCGCCGCCAGGCCAGCCAGCCGAATGGAGGACAAGCCTGCCAGGCTGCCGGCGCACCTGCGTGAGTCCCACACAGTCGCACAATGACACAAATGAGCACCACTCCTCCACACATCTATCCCTCCGTCTCTACTACAACAGCTGGGATCCGGGAAGTCGGACCTGGACTTCCACCTGTCTGTGAAGGTGTTTTGGTTGCTGCGGTCGGGGGTTCTGACAGCTCAGGACTGCGTGTGTCGTGTGATCAAAGTGATAATGTTGAGATGCGACGCCTCAATAGTCAAAAGCCATCACGTCCGGTCAGGTCAGGGCAGAAAAAAGCTGCCATTATCCCTGCATGAGCGCCGGGCCCTCCATGCTGCTCCTCTGAGCCGGGAGGCGCTGGAGCAAATCCCAGGTCAGACGTCCCAGTCGATTCCAGTGGAGCAGAACTGACGGAGCGAGTGCACGAATAGAACCCAGCAGAATGAAATGGACCAACCTGGAGCCAAACCTAGTACACTTTTACTTTATTCTGTGAAGTACAGCAAGTATACTAGACCATGTACATGCAGTGCAGGAAGTATTCTGACGTAATACTTCTTCAGACTAAATTGGAACATTTTAAGTTCACAAAATATAGATGGTATATAAAAAGTAAACTTCAAGTAGACTACCTCACTTTAAGTATAGACTAAGTTTACTTGCAGTACCCTTATGGGAGGGTAAAATACCATCTTAACCATCTTAATGTGCTTTTGTTGACTCTATATTAATATTCTCATCTCTGGAATATTACTTCACTCTTTCGTTATAAAATATTCCTGATTCATTTCACTCATTTAAGAACATATTCCAATAGAAATAGTGTTTTTGGTGTTTTTAACGTCTTTGCGGCTTTTTCTGATAATGGAGGACATATATCAAAGAAAATTAGGATTAAAGCTGCATTTCTTAGGATTTCTTTATTCAAAAATCACTGTGAATCGGGAGTCGACGAAAAAATGCAGTTTGAAAAATATTTTATTTGTGCCGTAGAAAATATGCCGGGCGGGGCCACAAGCTCCCCGCTCTGCTGCATCCTGATCATCCACTGTCAGACCAACGGATCCAAGAACATCTTTGTTTTCCTGGTCTGAGCTGGATCTGGGTCAGAACTGGATCGCTCTGATGTCGCTGCCATTTTTGCTGCACCGCTAATGTTAGGTTGGGGGGTGTGAGGGGCTGTAAGCTAGCAGGAGAGAATGTAAACAAAGGGATGATGGGAAGTTGGGTCAGGCTCACTTGGCGCCTACTGCCGCTCTGCAGAAACGATGTCCTAGAAAGCGCCACAGGATTCTTGATTTAGTCTAAAAACTTGCATCATCATCATCATTAGAAGTATTTCTTAAAGAATAGTTCAAAAGATGATCAGAGTGGGACTCTAAACTGTTTTGGGCCTCGTGCCTCCAGAAAGCAAGAGTTCATGAATAAAAAACCTGTAAAAAGGAAGTCAGAAAGCCGTACTCAGGTTAGTGTTGCTTTGTGTGTGGAAATGCTGAGTCATAGTAAGTAAGAGTAAGAAAGTCTGTCAGCACACACAGCTGTTGAAGTCGACTCCAGCATCATGTTTTAAAGGAACAGACGGGGAACCCATGGCTTCAATAAGCTCATTCAGTGTTCAGACCCCAAAACCTTTTCATTCTTGGTTCAAATAAGAGCAAAAGGTTTCTAATGTGGCTCAACGTTTGGGAAAGAGGACTGAAGTTTGCACTTCAAGCATCCAAGTAGGCGGGGCTGAGGCTGGGGAGGCGGAGTTAGACCAGCAGATGGACTAACCAATCAAAGAGAGGCCTGGAGCTCCTCCGTCTGCACGATTATCTACATCCTAAGTGTTGTATTTATGTATTTTCCCTTTTTACTTCCTCACAAGCGTGAAGTTGTGTTTTTTTGTTTTTGTGCCGGGCTTCGGGCGCGGCTCCGGCTCAGGCAGCCGCACCGGCTTAAGCTGGATGACACGAACAGGAAACTCCCTCTGCACACTTCCTCTTCTGCATTGTTGCAGAAAAAGGAAGAAGCCTGAACAGGTCCGTGTCGAGTTTCCTGCCGAGTAAACCGACGGGTCAGTCCACATCCGCAGACGTGCGGAAGTCCCGCTGTGTTTGAATCAGGCGTCAGGCGCAGTTCCTCTCACACCTCTGCCTTGCTCACAGGCAGGTCAGGACCGTGTCATCGCCGCGCTCTCCTCACCGTTTGCCCCGGGACCTGCTCCTGTGCTCGCCGTCTCACACGGCGTGTGGGGGTGGAGGGGGAAGAGGAGGAGGAGGAGGAGGAGAGGAGTGAGAAAGGAGACAGATAGAAAAAGAATGAGGGAGGAAATTGCAGTGTGGGCAGAAATCCGCCTTCTCCATTTCCTGGGGAGGAAGTGGATTAGATGGGAGTGAGCTGCAGCCTGCTGCTCACGCTCAAGAATTCTGTTTAACCCGTCACCGAGACCCGGCTGAAAAACAAGCCCGACCCAGCGAGGCGGCATTCAAAAACACCTTTTGACCCTTTTGTTGCCTCTTCAGTATTCAAACAGAAATGTTCAAACTGCCACAGATGAGATGTTTTATGAAGAAAAGAGGGTGGGTCGCATTAGTCATATCATATTAATGTATTAAACTTAGTTTAGTTTTTTTCATGTTCAGCTTCCCTACTGTTTTATTTAAAACGGGCATCTATTTTTGTCTACGTTGACGTTGGCACATCCATTCCATCCATTTTTTGCTCTATCCCGTTCGGCGTCTGCCAGATCTTAACCCAACTCAGTTGAGCGACGGCACAGGACACCCTGGACAGGTCGCCTGGCCATCCCATGGCCACACAATTACACACCCACACACAGGCACGTGTAACGGTCAATGGCCGACATGGCGTCCACTATCAGAAATGAACGCACGCCGTGGAAGCCTGAACCGTTCAACGCCAAGCAGAGGACGGTTGCTTTAGCGAAACGTCTGTTGATTTCTGTGAATGAACAGCTTGAAGGCCGTTATCCCGTTTATATCATGGTCTCTTCCAAAGAAATAAATATTCAATCAATTTTTAGTACTTTATTCTTGCTTCTTTTTTTAGGTTTAAATAGCTTTTTCACAAAAAACTGATTAACTGATGATTAGTTCGGCATGAGTTCGGCAGGTCCTGGACTGCAGCTGCAAAAGAAAGTGATATCTATGCTGATGATCATGATGTGTTATATAAAGCATCAGTTCAGAGAGAAAGTTCTCCTCTTACCGCTTGTTTTTGCCCAGATGATGAAGATAAAGGTTTTTTTAAAGAAGCCAGCGCAGTGATACAGAACGTTTAAGCTATGTGACTGGAACTACTTTTTTAGGCGTGCATTATCACTTTTAAACCCACATCCAGCAGCCAATCAGAATTGAGTATTCACCCTGACTGTGGTATGATTAGGGATCATTTAGAGTGATCAAATATTTGATTCCGTCTTTTATGCTCTTACATTTTGCAAAAGGAATAAAACAAATCAATTTAAGGGAACAATGGAGACATACTGACAACTTGACCCCACCATTCACTCAAACAACTGCCCGAATGAGGAAATAATTCGCTGATTGGTTTTGTTGAAGCTCAACCATGAATCCATTTCATGAGCCAGTTTTTGTGCTCAAACTGTATTTTTCAAAGGTTATCCCACTCGACACAACGTCTGCAGGGGCGCCGTCAAACGCCCGTTTAGTTTTGTCTACCAGACTTTCAGCAAATTGTGGGTTTGCTGGACAACACAGACGGCCAGCGTTTATTGGTTTTGGTCAATCAGAGAGACGACAGCAGAAGCGCCGCCACACTTGGAGCGTTTCCGAGGGAAGAAAGGAGTCGAGAAACGAGGTTATGGTCTTATTGCACAACAAAGGTGTGTGAAAAACAGCAGGAAAGTGATAGTCGACACGGTAGAAAAATCCTCCTGAATGATTCCATGTCCATGGAAACAAGACTGGCTGGTTTCCTTGGTGTGTGTGTGTGAGTGTGTGTGTGTTTGTGCGTGCGTAGACTCACAGCTGGGTTTGCATGAAGCATGCTTGTATGAGTGGGTGGATGAGTGTGAGTGAATCTTGTGTCTGCAAAGCTTGCCGAAGGTAGTGTAGGTGTATTGTGTGTTTTTTTCTTCCTGTTTTTGTGTGTGTGTGTTCGCCAGTGTACATGACTACGACCCCCCTCCTTACCCAGCGTCCCCTCTTTTATGGCATATTCCCCATTTGACTGTGAAGGAACAAGTGTTTAAAAGCCTGCGTGTTTAGTCTTTCTGAGGGGAAATTTCCTGCCCCTGGAAGCAGCTCTTGTCCTCAGGAATTTCCTGAGTGGGCAGACGGCGCTTCCTGAATAAATGTTGTTGTTGTGCATACATGTTTGTGCGTATGTGTGCGTTTCTCCGCCTCTGAAAGGGAAACTGTTCACACAGTGAGCCGAACGCAGCCCCCTTTTTCTTCCTGTTGGAGACACACTCCACATGGTGTTTCTAATGTGTGTGTGTGTGTGTGTGTGTGTGTGTGTGTCACAAACCCCTCAAGTGAAGACGGTTTGTTGAAAGTGCTCTTCCTCTTGTTTTCCAGTTAAATTTCTTGTGCCTCCTTCGTAAATATGTCTGCATTTAAAAGCAGCTTCCTGTCACACAGGAAGTGAATTTTATTTGTTTTAAAAAAAAATATAACAATTGGTGGCGGCTTTTGCAAAGCAGACCACCAGGAGAGAGTGGATCTTTAAAAAAAAAAAAACAGACACTTTGGATAATTGGAATTGCATTTTTCCAGAGTAAAGGCCCGTACACACCGGGACGAATCGCCGGCGAAATTCGCCTCGTGACTAAACAAAGGGCACCAATGAGAGTGTGCACACCGACGCGAAAAAACGCCACGCGTCAAAGCGTCAAAAAAAAAAAAAACGCCTTGGGTTCGTTTTTTTTTTTTTTTTGACGCCTCGCGTCGAAATCCATTCAACCAATGAGAATGGCGCTTTTGCACACGTGTCTGAAGCTTCTGAAGTTACAGTAAAACACAACTTGGGGCGCTCAAACACAACACTGCCTTTCTGAGCACACATACCAGCAAAGAAGACAGACGCCAAGTAGCGGCTACACTGCCGCAAAGAAATAATGACGGACATTCTAAAATATCCCCGAAAACGCTCATGAGACATTTTCAGCTCTTGTACCAGTCGATAAAACTCACCATGTTCTTCTGACAAGCGCGTAAATACTGGCTCTCTTCTTCTGAGTGAAAAGCGACTACCTTGTGTACAGCGCCATCTAATGTCAGGGAATGAAATTGCATGTTCAGTCGGCTCATCGTCAGCGAAAATCGCCTGGGTGTGAACACAAAAGACGTGGCGAAAAACGCTGGCGAATAACGCCTGGCGAATATTCGTCCCGGTGTGTACGGGCCTTTAGACCGTCACCTTTGGCAGTGTTGCTCTGTACTCTGGGAAAGCTTTTGTCTGAAACACTTTAAAGGCGTTTTGCTGTTTGAATCCATGGATGATGGGGAGTCCTGATGGATGATGGGGAGTCCTGCCCGAGGACCGATTGACCAACTGATTGACAGGTTGTGGCTCAGCCATCTTCAACCTCACTGAAACCCAACCTGGAGTTTGGGAAAACCTCTCCTTCTTTTCTTTGTAGTTTGTCATCCAGTATCAGCAGCTTCTAGTTTATAAATGTTGACATTCTAAGTCAGACGATAGATCTGAAATTCATCAGCTGTTGACTGAATGAGAAAGCAGAGGAGGTTTTGAGTCAGCGCGTTGGGTGGATCTACTTTCTTATCATTTGATACAAATGTTGACTAACAAGGGTCCGGTAAAGAGAAGAACCTTAGACGATCTCATAATGACCACGACCTAGGCCTGGGCGATAAATCGATCAAATGAATTAATTCTAATTTTTTGTTACGGGCGATTTCAAAAAATAACTAAATCGAGTTTTTATGTGGTGCATTTTTGGCTCCTCAGAGCTTCCGTAGCGTTAGTTTCACACGGCACGCGACAAACAACACACGAAACAGCACGCGACAGCATGGCTACCGGTGAGAGTGGGCAGTTTGTTCCCAAGAAAGAAATAAACTCATCTGTTGTGTGGAACTGGTCTGGCTTTACTGTCACAGACGTGGAGGAAGAGTCCCCCCCCCACGCTGCAACATTTACCTAAAGGAGCCCATCGGAGTCAAAGGCGGGGGGGGGGGGGGGGGGGGTAACAGCGACTCCTGCTGCTTCATCATCAAGACGGGGTTTATTAATTTATTTAAAACTTTAGACTCAGATATGAGCTGTATTGATAACTTTTTAGAAAATGCTGCTACTCTCAGGTGAATGTTTGTCTCATTTTAGTCTAGACTACTAAGTGGGACTGAAAACACAGCTGGGACTTGAAGGAAGTAACCTTTTCATTTTATGAAAACAAGTGTAGAATAACAAAATAAGACAACAATTATATAAAACAAGAACAAATTATATAAAACACAACAAAATTATATAAACCCAAGTCCAAAAGGGAGTGAGAAGAAGAAAAATTTTATACTTAACTTTGATTCCCAGAGTGTGTTTATTTATTTATTATTCAACCCAGAAATGGGGGCTACATTTGTGTTGCATTTGATTAAATAAAAGCAACATTTTTTTCCTTAAGTAGGGGGAAAAAATCGGGAAAAAATCGGAAATCGAATTAAAAAAATAAAATCGGAGATTTTTAGGCCATATCGCCTATTCCTACCACGACCCATAAGAGGATGTTTTATTTTTAAAAATGTTTTATTTAACTTTTATTTGACCAGGAATTGTCCCATTGAGATTAAGAATCTCTTTTTCAAAGGAGTCCTGGCTTGGACGAAACCATAAATGACATTTACAATAAAATGTGAACATTTAAAACATAAAATGAAATGAATAAAATGAGAGTTGATGTCCAACGGCTGCAGTTAAAAGTGACTTTCTCTCCGTTCTCAGCCTGGATTTCAACATATTCAGAGGAATGAGCTCTTTTCATTTCCAGTGTTTTGGTAGAGTTCCATGTGGAGGGGGCAGAAAAGACAAAAGCCTTCTAAAGTGTTGTTGCAAAGCACAAAGCAAGGTTTGCCTTGTGTTGTTGTCACTTTGTTGTGTCTTTTGGTTTCACTCCATAAAGCTTGTGGCTTGCCTTGTGTTGCTGCCACTCCTTGTTGTGTAATGAAGTTGTTTCCTTGTTTACTTCCTAGTTTTTTGTGTTGTTGTTTTCAACTTGATGGTGACTCATCAGTCCTCCTGGTGTACTTTTTTTTATTGGATATGGGTCCCAATGGGGGGGCTGGACTGTGGTGTAGCGGTTACCACAGTGCCTCACAAAAAGAGATGGTTCAAATCCCAGCTGGGGCCTTTGTGTGTGGGGTTTGCGTGTTCTTCTCCTGTCATGTGGCAGTTCTGTCTGGGCACTCCGGTTTCCTTCTGCAGTTCAAAATCAAGCTTCGTAGGTTAGTGGAAAGCTCTAAATTGTTCCTAGGTGTGGGTGTGAAGTTAAGAGCGTCTAGTTTCAATGTTAAGTCAAAGTACAGAGATCTGAGTATCGGCTGGTTCTGGATGCAGCGCGTTTAGAGACTCGTCCAGAACTCAAATATCTGAACTTTGGTGAAGAAGACGCATTCTGCCAACCAATCAGGGACTCAGCTTTAGCCTGTGATGACGCTATCAGTGGGTGGAGTCCAAAACCAACATGGAGGAGAATTTAATTGTTCTCCTCTTGAATTTGCATTGAGACAATAATAAAAAAAAGTCCTCTAATTTTATTCTTCTTTTTCCCTCCAAAGACTAATGTGGGGCAGCAAATGATCAAACTGGGTCACAGACACAGAAGTAGCGCTGAAAGCGGCGTCTTTCAGATGCGGCTCCTGCAGCAGATGGTGAAGCTCGCCGTTCTGGGAGAACCTCTGAATGATGTCATGAACCCAGACATGGAGACATAATTAGCGATTCTTTTGTAGAACTCTACAAAATAACTGAACCTGATCTCTCAGCATCATCCATGTCTTCCATGTAATGTATATGAGATATACAGACTTCGGGAAGTAGCTCCTCCCACACCCATCTGTAGCATCAGGTCTATGAAGACATCTTCGAACAAGCGTTGAGGTTGTTGAGAGAGACGTCCGACGCAAATTTGATATGTAAACCACGTTGGATGCGAGTGTGTGGCCCTGCAACAGACTGGCATCCTGTCCAGGCTGTACCTCCTCATCCTCCAATACGAACTGGGTTCAGCGGCTTCAGAAAATGAACGGAGGAATCCCAGTGGGAGGAACAAGGCGGATTACAAACAGTAGGAATGAAACTGGAAAACTGATGTCCAGCCTACTGCGGACGGTAGAAAGGTAGACAACCCCGGGTATCTGTACTGACCTGTGTATTAGTAGAGACACTTATGTAACAATAATAATAATAATGGATTGAATTTATTAAACTTTTCCAGACGTTCAAAGTTCTTACAATATGTCCATATTCATACTTGGTGATGGTAACTCCTGATGTAGCCACAGCTGCCCCAAGGCAGCTGTGGCTACATCAGGAGTTACCATCACCTGGGGCAGACTGACAGAGGCGTGGCTGTCAGTTGGCGCCTATGGCCCCTTTGAACATCGCCGGGACACTCATGCACATTCACACACCAGTGGAGCCACACTAGAGGCAGGGGGGGGGTGAAGTGAAGTGTCTTTCCTAAGGACACAACGACGGTTGACTGGGGGGAACGGGGATCAAACCGCTGACCTTTCGATTATTGGACGACCTGCTCAGCAGCACAAGACTTAGTATTTCTGAACAGTTACTTCTACTTTGTAGTACCACAGACTAAATGTTTGGGTTGTGTCCGCTTTTATTTCTTACATTTATACCAACGGTAGTCGCTCTGAATCAGGAACACAGATCAAAAGAAAGCTAAACGACAGGTTTGGAGCAGGAATCTTGGCTAAAACATGGAGGTCAAGCTTTTTCATTTGCAGTTTTATTTTATGTTGTGAAGAACACAACGGTTCTCCGACAGTATTTGAAACAGATGTGATGTCCTGCTCTTCACCTTCACGGACTAAAGGTTCTGCATGGCGTCGGAGAGGTTTCTAGACAAGCAGAGGCATTTTTGAAATAGACAAAAGCCTTTGAAGTGTGTTTATTAAAAAAAATAAAAGGAGAGTGGTGGGAGATGAAAAAAAGTTGGCCCCAGAACAAAAGGAAGAGTGGCAGTTGAAGCTGAATTCAGGAACTCGTCTACAAGAGCCGGCTTGCTTCAGCGCTCACCAGCCAGCTACTGAAAACAGGTCGTGTTGCTTCCTGGCCATAAAAGCCGCGTGTGATTGATGATCTGTTTCATGTTTGTTTTGACTGGATGGAGTCCAGTTCAGCCGGACGGAGACGAGCACGTGCACGCCGCTGGAGGAAGCGGAGGATGCAAGGTGGAGGGGATTCTTTTGATTGAAAAGCAAAAGTGTGGATGTAGGCGGGTTTTTGTTCATCCTAACAGGGAATCAATGTGCTGAAAGAGGCGCACAAAGCGAGCGGCGAGGAACAGTGGTGGCGGCTAAGTGAGAAAATGTGTCTCTTTCATACACGCATGTCCCTTCGTCGGGGTGTCAGAAGGTCGCGGCTCACCCTCCTCCTTCCTCCTCCTCAGTGTGCTGAAAGAAAAAGCTTTCCTGGATTGAGACAGCAAGACCAATATCCGCCCACTGAGGGAGAAGGCAAACATTTACCGAGGAGCCGGCGGACGGAGCTCTGCTTTCTGTACAAACGTGTTACTTTTCAGGCTGCAGTTCTCTCAGGTGTGGATTGACTTGGGCAGCATAAGCCAGGTTACATGCAGACGAAATATTTCTATTTCTAGTCAGCAGACTTTTGCAGGTCACCTCGGGTTCACTTGTAGATTTCTTCTTTCTGTTTTTTTTTAAAGCATTTATCCTGCGTTTATTGATCCGTTTCAATCTGCAGATACGTGAGCCAAACCCACGGGAACGGAGGTCATGAACTTTAGACACGAGGCCCAGGCTAGCACTGTGCATCAAAGAAAAGTACACTTTCCTGCTTGTGTAGTGCAAATGGAGGGGAAGAAATGGTTGTTGCTAGTTTGAGGAGTTCAACAGACAGACCAGCAGAAATGAAAATGGTGTTTTTAACATGTTCTTGTAGCATTTTTTCTGATGAGAACATAGATAAAGAAAAGTAAGCTTAAATGGAATTTCTGATGATTTCTTTAGTCATATTGCTGTGAATCAGGAGCAGACAAAAAAATGCTCCTTGAAAAGAATCCTATCTGTGACGAACGAACTAGAGCTCCCCCTCCGCTCCATTCTGATGGATTCACTTGCAGACAACTAGAGCTACGTATTGTACGTCTTTGTTTACCTGTACGGCTGCATTGCTCCGATATGTTAGGATGTTAGGTTGGGGGTGTGGCGGGCTGTAAGATAGCAGGAGAGAATTTAAATAGGATGATGGGAAGTGGGGTCGGGCTTACTCCACGCCAACAGTCCTGCCCACAACTCAGAGGTACAACACAATCGTGAGTAAAAGACCGCTGGGAACGCTTTGACATTAGATCAAAAGATGATCGGAGTGGGATTTCAACAAATTAAGAACACGTTTACCAAAATAAATGAGGAAACCAACAAGAACACGTATGCAGGCATTTTTTAATGGTTGCATTTCCTAAGTTAATTCCCGAATGTCTCATTGAATCCCATATCCCTGTTTTCTGATATTTTATTTGATCTTTTTAAAACATTTAAATGGATTCACTTCTTTTTTTTTTTAGAACTTATATTTTATTCAACCTTTTGCAACAGAGCATTACACACAGTTGTCTTCATGGTTTCCACAATAATCAATCTGAATACAGTGGGTACATTCAAACAAAGATACACACAGGAAGATGAATTACTAGAAGACTCTTCACCTTAAACAAAAATATAAAAACTAAACATGACAGCATTTGACTAGCTAGAGGTATTATCAAGCTGTATCAATGTATCAGTATCAATGATTTTGCTGGGCCCCATCTTACATTAAAGTTTTGCATTTGATGTCTTAATAGGAAAGTTATTCTTTCCATTTGAAAGATTTCTCTTACTCTCTGAATCCAGGTATCTAGGGTGGGTGGCTCTGTTTTCATCCATCTAGTTGTAATGCATTCTAAAAGTACATTTAGAAGGTATGATTCTGTCCGCCCTCGTATTTGTGCTGGGATGATACCAAGGAGCGCTACCATCAAATCTCTTGGTATATCGACTTGAAATATCTGTTTTATAGCTCTGTACACCTCATCCCAAAAATGTTGCAGTTTAGGGCAAGTCCAGAAAACATGTGTATGGTTGGGCACCACTGATCCACAGTTCCTCCAGCACAGGCTTGGTACATTAGGATTCATCTTGGATACAATGTCTGGGGTCCTGAAGTAAAGGGATTCACTTCTATAGGTTTTTTTTTTTCCTAAACCAAAACACAAATGAGCTTTTAGTATTTATCGACATTTAGACATCTTAAAGTCAGAATTTTCTTATGGCATCTGATGGGACTTTTACTTCCTGTTATGACTGAAAACTCCTCATATCTGCAATTTGGTTCCAGTTTTTAAAAAGTGGTGTTCTTTCAGAAAGGTGACGCAGTCGGTTGAGTTGACACAAACTTCCGTTGTCTGGAAATGACTACAAGGCAATGTTTAACCTTTTCACCTCATACTTTTCTCTATTCTCTTCTTCAAAACATTAATGTTTTTACTAATTGGATAGGGAAGTCCAACGTCCCCTCGCTATGTCGCTGTTGACCCATCGGGATCTTGCAGAATTTTTTTAGAGCAGTTTCAAATGTTTTTTTGTTTTGGTTTTACAGCAGGTTCTGGGTCCTGATTGGATGTTAACCTTGTCATTCGATCTCTTCTATCCTGTGTCTCCTGGACAGACGTTGTTCAGCTTCTCCATAAATCTTCAATTGTGATCAGATCTACAATACTGGACTTTTTTCTCTAAAGGTTTGAACCTTGAGAGTTTAAACTAAAGAGTAAAGTGTTCATGTCTGTAGAGTGTGTAGAAAGTGTGTAACGGGGGTTTTACAGCCTGAAATCCTGCTTCCTTATCCCGGGTTATTTTTAGAACGTAACATCTACGACAAACGAGGGAACACTGCAACAGGATTCAGTTCATGTGACTAAAAAAATGTAACTGAACAAGCGATGTCTGCATTAAACAGGATGCAAATATGTAAAAAGGTGTGAGGTTTGGACAGTCCAACAATGACAGTTGGACCCTTAAGAGGTTTAAATGTGAATGATTGAGCCTCACTGATAACAGGACGGTTCTTAGAAGTAACAGCTGCCACACAGGAATGGACGGGTTCTGTTTACAGTGCAGGTTGACCAGTTAATGATTGTCTTAAAGCAGTGTTAAGAGAAAAACTACACAGAAGGATTTAAGCCAATGGGGCTACATTGTTAACAATTACTAAATGCTATACTCACGCTGGGTAAATCATGACAAAGGAAAATGTTGTTTTCACTAAAAAAAGGGAAATGCTGATGCAGACATTTCAGAGACTGTTGTTTCAGGCAGCAAGCAGGATCTGTTATCAGTTTTGCTTGATTCTGGGTTTCATCCAGGACTCTGTTCCGTCTACAGCAGGTAATAAACACCCGTCACAGATTTGTTTGTGTTGGAAAAAGCCTCACTAAGATCGGGCTTCCCGCTCTGTCCCACATGCATCCCGGATGCAGGAAACAGCATCAGAGTGGGAGCCGTTTGTCCTGAAAGGTTGGAGTTCAGTGTGACATTACGTCCACATCAGGCCTGTTTCAACAGGACATTCTTGAACGCGTGTTTAGCCTACGGTGTTCACACTGGACCATTGCTGCCCGTTACCTGCCCATGGACTCGCAGTAGGAAGAGGTTTGGTGCCAAATGTGGAAGCGGTGCAAAATCTCGCTCCAGGTTTTTTCTTTCGCAGCTCGATTCCGACATATGAAGGACTCTAGATTTGGGCCGGGCACAAACATTTCCGGTTCACGATCAACGTTCAAATGGTTGGTACTTGAAAAAGCCGTCATTCAGATGTCAGTACCAAGTCTAAATCCTTGATTCTGTTTTATAAAAAACAAACACATTTTGCATAACTAGTGATTCAAACTCAACAAAATGGAACTTTATATAAAAAAATATATATTTGCTTTGCAAAAAATAGCTTTGAAAGAAAATAATTCATAGATTTGATCATTCGAAATTGCACTTTGTAAGTGGAGATTAATGAGTCATTTTTACACAGCTATAATAACAAATGTATCAATAAACATGTAAATAATAAAACTGCAGTTGTAGATTGAATTATTGACTTGCATTGAGTTGTTTGTAAGCAGACAGAGCAACCCAATGAAATGTCCAATCTCATAGATTTTACTCACACAGTCTGTGGGACGAGCTGCTGGTATTCTCGCTGAGGTTTCTAACCACGTATCAAACCGGGAGACCTATAAGAGGCAGGGATTTGTTCAGAACCGAGCCTCGGTTAGCAGCGGGTCAGACCTCTTTACCTCGTCTGACTGGGACAGGACGTCCACGGCTTCTGTACTGCAACAAAGAAACAAGACACCAGTGATCTCATCCTCTTCTTCCTTTCATTCATCTCCAGTGCTTTAGAGTTGCCCTGGCAACTTGAGCCCGGCGTGCATGTTAGCGAGCATTAGCGGGGGCCCGAGAAACCACAGAGTGAAAATTATGTGTCATCAGAGAGGCTCAGGAGCCCACGGCTTCGACAAGGGTTTGGGATCTTGCTGCGCGTCATGCTCAACGCTTTTACCCGTCCTCCAGGACAACTCTCATGAATGCTGTAAACCTGAGATTGACACGGATTTCCGCCTCGCAAGGAAATGGTTTCATTGATCGGGACGGACAAGCCCATAAACTTCAGTCCAGTCATGCAGATTTCTGCTCCATCCCCATTAGTTTCCCAGAGCAGAATGGCCGTGTTTCTCCTTCTATCCTGGTTTTTTTCCCTATGCTTTTACTGGACGCAGCATCGCATCTAGAAGAGATTCTGAAGCAGAAACTTTCCTGTCATTGAAAGATGGATTCTGTTCTATAAAACTAAGAAACCTAAAGTGAAAATTGACAATTTGACCTGTAAACCAGATCAAATCTGTCCATCTACAGTATTTCTATGGGTCCTGTAGCTTCACTTTTGATTGGGTTTGAGCCGATCCCGATTCTGTTTGTCAGCATTTACTTTGAATTGTTGGTCTGCGCCATTGACTGCATATGAGCACTGGACCTAGTCGACACCCATAGAAAAAGTCGTACATTTACTAGAATAAAGTTGTTCTGAGAAAAGAGGTTAGAAAAATTACAAAAAAGTCATAAAATTATAAGAAAAATAGATTTGTAAAATCATTATGATAAATATAGACATAAAAACAGCACAAACAATTATGAGAAATAGTCTGTAATAAAATTATAATTTCATAAGTTAAAGCTTGAGAACTTACAATGTCTCCTGTTTAAGGCGATGTGTTTTCTCATGGCTAGGATAGGCTCCAACGTCCCCGTGAGGTTCAGAAGATGAACGTTTCCTCCATATTTTTACAGCTTTATTCTGGTGAATGTGTCTTTTTTTAATGGCCCTGATACCAGAATATAGGAAAACTTGAACTGCTGACTTCATTTTTATGGATTATTTTTCCTTTATTTGGGTTCTGGTTTTTTATGGCAACATTCTCAAAAGTAAACGGAGGATTTCAGATTATAAAGAGTTTCTCTGTGAATCCAGAAGTGGGGGCAGAGAAGCAGAAGCTGTGTGAGCGGATGCAGGGGGGGACAGCATCACTGCGTCTTCTTTTCCTCATGGACAGACTGTCCGATGACTGGAAGAATAAAGAAAGAGCAGCTGCCGCCACTGCTGCCGCCGCCAATGCCGCCGCCGCCGCCGCCGCCTAATGTCCAGCTCTGGGAACTCTGAGGCTCTGCTTGGGTTTCTGTTTCCCTTCCTGTTTCCTTTCCTTCCTCTCTCATGCTTTAGTTTGGTCGTCTTGCCGTTTCACCGCCTCCGTTTGTCCTTTCTTTCCTCCACTTTCGCCACACTTTCTGCTTCCCCTCCTCCTTTTTTATTCTTGTCCTCCTCCTCGCTGCTGCTCCTGCTCTCTAACCTTACCGCAGGAAGTTCCCGGTTCCAAACGAAGCCCACGCTGGATTGCTTCCTGCCGAAGCGCGTTGTGAGACGCATTCGCTTGGGGCCTCCCCCCTCCTCCCACCGGCTGCTCCTCCGGCGCCACTTCCTCCTTCGAGCGCCGTGCAGATGGTCGAGGCCGGCAGACCGGATCTGGAAGAAGGGTTTTTGGCAGGGCAGCTTGTCTCCTCGGCCCTGGAGCTCGCTCGCCGCAGCCGTGACCTTGTGACCCCGGGTTGCACTTCTGCCCGCCGCGGCGTCCCCACAGTGAGCCACTAGAGGCGAATGAGCAGCTGCTGCTGAAGCACAGATGGCGGCTCGATTCAATATGGATGAAGCCGGAGAGGAAGTCTGTCCTGGTGGACCCGAAACGAGTTCCAGCTTCATACTCAAGTTGACAACTCGTGTCCGCGCAGAAAGCCTTTGTTTGTTTTTATCTGCACTGGTGTGTAAAAACTCCTGCATCCCGTTCTGCCACGCTGTCTGCGGGAGGACTGGGGGGGTCAGAGCCCCCGCCTGAGTGCGAAGCAGCTTCAGATAACCTTCGTCCTCTCTGGCTTATCGCCTTCGTCACACCTCCATCTGAATTCAGACCTCAGGAGGGAGCAAACGGACAATCTGGAAAGGTTCCATATCATATCGATTGCTGAAAACTTCCTTTGTTTGACGTGAGGTTGTGCTGGGGGGGGGGGGCTAAAGATAACGGCTGTCAGAGTCCTGGAGGAAGCGTTGGAGGCCGTCCGATAGGTCGCCGTACTCCATGGGGGGGGGGGGGTATATGGCGTTCACCATGTTTTTGGATCTACAATCCCAAAATCCAGTGCAGAAGTAAATAGGAAAATGTACACATGTGTGTAGACATGTACACACACGTGTACATGTCTACACACGTGTATACATGTCTACATGTACACACGTGTGTAGACATGTACACACTTGCATTTGAAGGATTTTGTTATTTTTCACTAACATCCACGTTTTCATCTTCGGTGGTAGATTCTTGGTTAAATTCTCGTATTTATTAGGTTTTACTTCAGGACATTGCTGATGTGGTATTTGTTGTTCTGAAAACAGAAGTGGTCATGTCCGACCCCCCCCCACACACACACAGGTCTCCACTGCTGTTCTGGTAATCACTCCCTCCGTTTGGCTTTTATCTCCACTTCCTCAATATCCTTTTTACTGCCTGCACCTCCTTCCTTCCTTCCTTCCTTCCTCCCCCCCTGCCCCCCCCCACTCCCAC
The DNA here is from genome assembly GCA_023969325.1 of Oryzias curvinotus. NCBI lineage: Eukaryota > Metazoa > Chordata > Actinopteri > Beloniformes > Adrianichthyidae > Oryzias > Oryzias curvinotus. Next base: position 8,791,851 of record CM043726.1, on the reverse strand, counting down.
CCCCCGCTGTGTGCACTGATCCCGCGTCTCCTCTCCCCCTCCAGGCCTGCAGCCGGTCTTCTGGAGCCGGGAGGACGTGGCGCAGTGGCTGCGCTGGGCCGAGAAGGAGTTCGCCCTGCGGCCCATCACCAGCGGGACCTTCCAGATGAACGGCAAGGCTCTGCTGCTGCTGACCAAGGAGGACTTCCGCTACCGATCCCCGCACTCCGGTACTGACACTATGACGCCACAAACGGTCGCACACGTGCACAAAAACCTCCAACGCAAAGGAAACGGAGGAGGTGACAGACCGGCCGCTCAGGCCGACTGGAGCTCCTCAGATCAATGCGTTTACTGCAAAACGACTCCCTTTAGAAGAAATCAATAGGGGGAAGGGGGGCTGTAGACCCCTGAGTGGGGGGTGGGGGTGGGGGGTAGAGGAAATAGAAGGCGGTTAATCAGGAAATAGAAAAGGAAACCTCAACTGTCGCCCCGGCAACGGCAGCAATAGAAGATATACAATGAAGAGACTTTCACCTCAGTGCTGTGAACATGAAACGCTCATATATGGTCAGGGGCACAGTGGTAGAGTGTCCGCCCTGTGGCTGGAAGGTCATGAGTTCAAAACCATGCCGGATCATACCAAAGACTTCCAATGCCTCCATGCTGACAGCATGAAGGGGTTAAACCGCCAAATGGTTCCCGAGAACGGCGATGTCTGCGGCTCGCTGTTCCCCCAGGGGACGGGTCCAATGCGGAGACCAGATAATGGGACTTTAACTTTGACTTTGGAGCTCGGCCCCCTCCTCACCTTGAAGTTGACCGAAGCCAAAACCGTCATGGCATCGTCAAATCTCAGAGTCCTAATCAAAGCGCTTCAGCTCAGTTTTTTAAACGTCACTCAGAAGAGCTGGACTGACCATGTGACCGGCGCTTGTCCAGAGGACGGGTAGGGGTCCGCCATTCCAAGGAGGATTCCATACAGTCTCTTAATTCTAAGGTGGTGGGGACTTTAACATAAAAACAGAAAATGACGACCAAATTCAGTTGAACTGAGGAAGTAAAGCTGAGATTTGTTCAACTCAGCTGGAAAACAGGGATGTTTTGGGTCTTTTTTCTGACAGTAACACAAACCTTTGGAGCTTTTCTGGGGCAGTTCCCATCAGCCCCTGCTGTGGCGCTTGTTAAGGTAAATCTCAGAAAGTCTTTTATTACCTGTTACAAACAAACACCAGGAAGCAGGAATGTTCCCACTTTGAGCCACAGGGCCAGAAAGTGAGAACTGAAAGTGTGTGTGTGTGTGTGTGTGTGTGTGTGTGTGTGTGTGTGTGTGTGTGTGTGTGTGTGTGTGTGTGTGTGTGTGTGTGTGTGTGTGTGCGTGTGTAGGTGTGTGTGTGTGTGTGTGTGTGTCCATGTGTGTGTGTGTCCCTGTGTGTCCCTGTGTGCGTTCACTTCCTGTTGGGAATCATTTCCTCGTTCCCGTCAGCCTGTACGGCAGTGTTTGGACTTCTCTGCGGTGTTTGTTGTAATCCTATCCCGCTCACCTGCCGTCTTACCTGTGTAAATGTTTGGTGACAGACAGGAGGGTTTCAGGCTCGGCGGTCTGCAGCGTGACGCTCCGGGAAATTCCTGCGCAAGCTTCCTGCTGTCAGTCGCCGCCGTAGATTCACGGCGAGGAAGGAAACTGGAGTCACGTCGCCGCTGAAGACGCCGTTTGATGTTGCAAAGCCTTCTGGGCCGTTTTGGGCTTTTCCACCTTCAATCATGATCCAGACTGAACCAAAAACCTGATCCAACAGGGACTGAAAGTAGAGCCTGCAGACCCCCCCCCAATAGAAATGGGGCTGTTAATCCTCTGTTGTTTCTGATGATGGAGGACGTATAGAAAGAAATGAGGATTAAAACAGAATTTCCTTCGCTATGCAGTTGTTCCTGTCTGGGAAAGGTTTTTTTACAGTGCACTGTGTGGTGCGTCCTGATTGGCTGCTGTCTCCTCCGTGTACAGAACGCGTTCCACGTGTTAGCCACCGTTGGGTGAATCTTTCAACGCGATCAGATGTTTGGTTTCGTTCTTTGAGAGCTTAAACAAGACAGAAACGTGTCAAAATGTTCATGTCTGACATATAAAGTGTGTAGTGGGGGGGTTTGCAGCATTAGATTTCACCTAAAAGATTATATTTATGACGTAGAAAATACGCCGGGCGGACCACAAGCTCCGCCCCGTCCTGATGCATACACACAGATCCGTTTTCTTTATCGGAACCTTCAGGCACGTCAACGTTGGGAGTGGGGTCATCTTGACCCCACAAGACAGCACAAGGGTTAAATGATCTGAGTCATATCTATGCTGTTCTTTAGGTTTGTTTACGCAGCGTTTTACCAAAGGCACGCTGCTAAATTCAGAGAAAAAAGACATTTTTCTGTTTTTTTGTATCTTTTTATTTATTTAAATTTTCCAAATGGCGGACGGTAACGATTGACAGTGATATGACCCAAAACAAGTTTATTTTCCAGCAGAACTTCCTGCTGTCATCATCATCATCATCATTAGGAAGGAGCCTCCATGCGTGAAAAACGTTCAGGCGTGTTTGGTATTTATGTTTCTCAGTGGAACCGACCGGGTCGGCGGCTTTGAGGATGAGACCTTCACGATGTGGCCTCCCAGACCCCCCCTCCCTGTCCGGCAGGCGAGCCCATAGCTAAAACTTGGTCCTGAGTTTCCCGCCGAGGAGGCGACAAAAGTCGACGGTGACCTTCAGAACCGGGCCGCTCCACCGCCGTCTCCCCTTGTTTGAACCTGAAATGTATCGTTAGCGTGTGTTTGCTTTGGAAACAGCCGTGTGGGCTCTGAACGCCGGTCTGCTCGCGTGTTGAAGATCCGGAGAATGTTTCTGGAAACAACCAAGTGTCGATTTGCTTCCTCTGCTGTGAGCGATGGTGGAGCGGGCGCTCCTGGAAGGCACAGAGCAGGGGAAGAACCCGCTAATGAGCCGCGGCATGCCGGCGTAGGGCGACGCTGGGTGACATCTGACCTCTGCCCCTCTGCAGGGGACGTCTTGTACGAGCTGCTGCAGCACATCCTGAAGCAGAGGAAGTCCCCGGTGTTTTACCCCTCCCCCTACTTTCCCGGGAACTCCTTCCATTCGCTGCCTGAAGGCGTCGTCCAGCACCTGAAGCTTGAAGGTGAGTCCATCCAGGTGTGGCTTCTGTCTATGAGGCCACAACAGTCTCATCATTCACAAACACACACTAAATGTTTCACACATGCACAATAGATGCTTCACAAACATCATCTACACTTGTAATGTGAACTCACAGATCGCTGAAGTGCAGAATGTGCATCTGCAAACCCCCACATTTGTGAGACAAATCACTGCGGAGAATTCTGAGACTCTCCTGATGCGGCAGGTCAAATAATGTCGTCATTGGCTAATGAATCTGTCAATCAACCTCATCAGCAAAGCAGGCGTGTTGGCTTTGATCCAATCGGACGGCCCCTTAGACTTTCTCTCAGGTTGTGTCTGAATTCCTTCAGTAATCACTATCTAATGCGTTCTCCATTTTCTAGTTCTGTTCGAAGCTACAACTCCATAATCCAGAGCCCTAGAAATTTCCCAGAAGTCTCTGTGTATATAGACCACAATGCATTGCGTCGAAACATTTTTTGCCCCCCAAAAATTGAAATGTATTTTTTTAATAAACCATCAACGTTTTTATTTTCAGAAGACAGTGGACTAAAATAATCATTGCAAAACGCTCATATCAGTTAGATATTTATTTTGTGAAATTGATGACGTCATATCCACCGTAAAAAAACACAAAAAAAATTAGTGAGCGTGGCGTCTGAATTGCCTTTAAAATCCAGGGCTCTACATAGTGCTGCACTATCTAGTTTTTAGTAGTTGGGGTGGGAATTGTTACAGAGCAAAAGTCCGTCTGTCAGGATTTCTGTTCTGGCCTCTTATTTGTCCCCCGCTGTGGAAACTTCACGCTGTCTCCCCCCTATCTGCAGACCAGGAAAAGCACAGCAGCTAATGAGGATTCAAACAGTTTTCCTGTTACAGACTCCACATGTGGATAAATGTCCAGCCTGCTGCTGTTTCTGTGATGTCAGCGTGTGATGTCATCACAGAAAAAGACTTACTTCTGCGTCCACCTAGGTGACGTCAATTCAGTCGCCGTTTTTCCGCGATATAGACGTCGCCATGTTGGAGCCGGATGTGGTCTGTATATACGGCTGTCTGCGGGCCAAAACGGGCAGACCTGTGCGGGTCATAGTGAACACTTAACACGTAAGGCTGTGTGAGGGGGAAACCTGTGCAAGGAGCCCGTTGGTGCTGATCAGGTGACGAGTGTGCAGCCTGACTGTCAGGAGCCCCCTATGTGTCACGTGCACACAACGTGCATGCAGCGTTTTCCCACCTTCAGTCAGGAGCCAGCACTCGCACCTTGCTAACAGCTAGCGTGTGACGCGAGGACAGCATGTGACAGCATCACCTGTGTGTGTAACTCACATTATCCCAACAAATACTCGACGACACATTTACCACACGCATGATAACAGTACCTTCCTTTTTTATGGGAACTACTAGACACACCCCTTAAGATGTGGCCCCTCCTCTCTGCAGCCACCCAAGAAACCTGCAGCACCTGTAGAGGTCGACCCCCCCTCTACGGATGCACGTGACTATAAGGTTTAAGCACTGGTCCGAGTCGGCCTGAGTCAGCGTTTCTATGGCAACCATTCTCGCCGGTCAGGAGTGAGCTTGTTGGAGATCCACACCCCTACCACCTGAAAACGGGCTCCGGAGGATCTGTCCATCTAACAGTTTGACGCTTTATTGAGGCATCTGGTTGGTCGGTTTATAACCTGAATACATTGAACTTCTAAAAGAGACGTAATGAAAAAAGGACAAGTTAAAAAAACCAGAACAGCTGTTCTGACCAATAGAATGACTGAGGAACAGCTGTTCATTTCTCTTCTTGGAGCCAGCAGGTACTTCCTGTTTGGACCGCCATGGGGGAGGGGTCACTCAGTCCAGTTCTCATATAGTCAATGATTTTGACCCGACAAGCATTTCTGTTGTTCTTTAAAAACGTCTCTGTATGCGTGGAAAATGCTCAGATCCTCGTCATTTTCCGTCTTCACTCCTCAATCGTCTTCTAAACTGATGAGTCATCTTAAGGTGGAAGTGCTGGGAAACCCTAACAGGGGTCAGAGATTCTCATAAAAGTCAAACTGAACTAGGACGTTTCTTTGTTCCTGTCTTGGTTTTGGTTCATCAAATCTCCAGTGGAAGCGTGAACTAAAGGTGCAGCGGCCGATCGCCGCCTTCCAGGAAGCGGTGATAAGGTTCTGTGAAACACCTGAGACCGCCTCCTGGCCCCGATCCGAGGAAGTGCGGCGGAGCAGCAATTATGTGGAGCAATCACTTGGCAGACGGGTGGAGCGGTGGAACCGGCTCTACGAGGAAATGCTGAGCGGTCTGAGCAAACCCGACGAGCTGTCAGGTCCTCCTCGTCGTGGTTCTCCTCCACAGGAGGAAGGAGATTCCTCCTTTAGGCTGACACTTGTCTGCAGAACGTACTCCAACCACTTTTAAATGATCAGAAAACCAGACTGTGAGGTCATACTGACACCTTGTGGTTTGTAAAATGTGAACAGAAAGTTTAGAGGATTTTCACTTCCTGGCAGCAGGAAACATTCATGCCAGCAGGAACACGGAACTCGAGACCACAAATGTTGATGCACTCACAAAACCACACAATACTTTATATGTACATATAAATCATTACCAACAAAAAGGCTTTTCTGTCCATTTACCATGCTGGATCTGACAGAATGGATCTTGCTCCTGAAGTGGTCTGCAAAGTCCAATGAGATGGAGGCTGGCATTGTGTGTTTATTCACATTAGAGTTGAGGTGAAGAGGACTTTTATTTACAGAGATGATGTTCACAAAGTATGAATTTCTGCTCTGTTTTACTGCTTGATTATAAAGTTTTAGTTGGTTTTGGTATAGTTGATAGTTTATTTCAAATTTGTGTTTTCTCCAAAGTCTTTCACCTGATCTACAACGCCTCTTCAATTTCAGTTTAAGTTCCTCAGTTCTCCAAGTTCTCCATTATAGGCTTGTATGTGTTTTATTTTCCCCCTAACATACTCTAATGCAGTGTTTTTCAACCTTTTCTGAGCCACGGCACACTTTAACCTTGAAAAAAATCCTGCGGCACACCAGCATCCAAAAAACAAAAAAACAAAACAAAAGGAGAAGCTCATAGTCTGTATTCTATATATTCTATATTCTATATCTACAGTCCCTCCATGATCTCACGTGCATTTTTGTGATAATTGTGGCAGAAAAAGCTGGAAGCTGCAGCTGTTTTTTCTAAAAGATGTAATAAAAGTTAACTTAAAAGATTTAAAAACTGTTTGATGTGTGTTCGTTGTTGTTTCAAGAGGTTAAGAGGAGAGACTCATTGTGCTGTCACTTTAAAGCAATGCATCATGGGAGATGTGCAAAAATCCGCCGACCACAAATAGGCTACAGTCTCAGAGCTTCATGGTTTTGTTCTCTTGTTCCACGGTCTGACACCGGATTCTGTGGAAAGCTACACCACTAAAGACGAGCTTTAGCTGGTATTTTAGTTGGAAATGAAGACTTTAACCACTTCTGATTGGTCAGACTGATGACATGTGATTAAATCTTCAAGAATGATTGGTGGAGACAGTTAAAGGGGCGGGACTTTTCCAAAAGCAGCTGAAGCTACGGCTAAATCGCGGTACCGTCATTCTTATCAAAATGTCTTTAATAGAATCAAATAAACACAAAGACAAAAGTATTTTATGATCTTTCATATTCCTAACTACTCAGTGTTTTATCAGGATGTTTGGATGAACACAGAGCTGAAATCCTGGAGATGGAAATGTTTTTAGATCAGTAATGAGGGTCATCTCCCACGGCACACTGGTTGAAAAACACTGGTCTAGAGGGCACCATAGGTGTGTATATCAGTTTTTGCTGTTGACAGGAAAGCAGAAGAAGCGCCACTCATGGTTATGTTCACCCCCCCTCGGGAACGCGCTTTTAAGCAGCGACATCCGATGAAAAGCTGCATTTCAGCCTTTCGTATTACAAACTCTGGCGTTCACGTGTAGCTACGAAGGTTTCTACGACAGTTTTCCAGCTCTGCGTACAAAACGTGCGACCATTGAATGTGTGTTGAAAGTTTGAAAGTTAAAGCAGTCCAACTTTGACCCATCAGAGACTCGGATACGTCACGTGTCCGCTGTGGATGTCGCTTCAGAAGTGAATTTCTAATGAACTCGTGCCGCTCTGCAGAAACTATGTCCTAGAAAACCACACAGGTTTTTGGATTGTTGCCTAATCCTATTGAAGACCACTGGGAATGCTTTAAAAGATGATCAGAGGGTTTGTGAGTAAAAAATGACCACGAGAATCAAAGCTTCTTTCTGAAACCAGCATCCAGTGGTGATCTGAGGAACTGCAACAGTTGGGGGCAGCTGGAAGTGGAACCAGATATGGGGGCTTGATATCCAAAGGTGAAGATATTGATGTCTGAGTTGACTCTGAAGTTCTCTGTGAAATGTCTTCCTCAGAAACGGTACGGCGGACACCACGAGGTACTGACCCCCTGCCTGAGCATCCGCCCACCATTGAACTGAGGCACCGCTCCCGCTCCCCCCACAACCCCACCCCCCGCCGGTTCCCTCCCGAGCAGAACGACCCCCGCCCCGCCTCCGAGGACCACCTCCAAAGCCTCCCCCAGCTGCCCGACAGCAACCACCACCTGCCTGACGACATGTACCCCCTGTCGGTGTCACCGGCTGCCCCCAACGGCCGCTGCGCAACGCCGAGGGAAGCCCCCTGCCCGGGCAGCCCTGGGGTCCAGGAGGCGGGCCCTCCTCGAGTCATCCAGCTCATGCCCAGCCCCATCATGAACCCTTTACTCCTGAGCCCCAACAGAGGCGGCGGCGGAGGGGATTTCCGACACAGCCGGGGCGGACCCCCGACCCCGGTGGGGATGGAGAACGGGCGTGAGGCCAAAGTCCACGTTCACCCCCACCAGCTGCTCGTGCAGCAGCATCTCCTGCAGCAGCAGCAGCAGCAGCAGCAGGAGGACACGCTGTACAGGAACCACGTCATCATGCCCGTGTCTCCTCCTGAGGAGCAGCAGATGCCCATCGGGCGCATAGCAGGTAAAGTTCCGAACGTTCTAGAAACCTCTCTGTGAGAGGAACCACAGAACCTCCCCTTAACAGGCTCCTTTACCTGTGGGGCCCGACAGACTGCCGGCGGCTGTGGGACTACATCTACCAGCTCCTGTCGGACAGCAGGTACGAGAACTACATCCGCTGGGAGGATCCGGAGAGCAAAGTCTTCCGCATCATGGATCCCAACGGCCTGGCCAGGCTGTGGGGCAACCACAAAGTAAACACCTCCACCTGACTCCATTTCTGCTCCGCCTGCAAAGGAAGATCTGAACGTATGAATGTCCCGTCTATGAAGAGCAAATGGAATCAGCTCATGAGGTCATGTGACCTCTGAACACCCTAGTGTTTAGTTTGTAGCGTGATGTGAGATGTTGGTCAGATATTCCCGCCTGCCAGCCGTGTGCCCGCTTTATGCTCCATAGCTCTGGTTACAAGATCGCTTTGGAAAATGTTCACCGTGTTCCATTAAAACATGTGCAAGTGATAGGAGAACGCCACTTTTGCAAGGTCGCCACGTGCATACCGTTCAAACCTACAACTTATAATTCCAACATTTTTTCCATAATTACTTCCTAATGATGGCCGAGAAGTTAGGAAATGATCAATGAAATCCTTAGGACGAGTTTTTGTTTGGATCTGCTACTAAAGGTGCTTATTTTAAATTCAAGATGGCGGCCTCTTCCCGAGGTCAAAGGTTGACAAAACTCCAGGGGTCGTTGTAGACTCAAGCTAGCACCATGTGTGTAAATGTTTGCGAAAACCACTGGAAAAAAGGTCATTTTCCCTAATCGTAGAAAAACATGAAAATCCATAAATCTCTGATTTTGGCACAAAATGGCCACCAATTCATAGGTCATCTGGGCATCCCATAATGATTTGAAAACTACCTATGGATATCCCCGACCAGGGAATATTGATTTCGTTAGAGAATTGTAAAAAATTTTCACCCGAATTTCAACAAATCTGAGTCTCTGATTGGTCAAAGTTCAACGTTCAGCATGGGTTCAATGGTGGCGTTTCTGGACGTAGAGCCTGAAAACTGCTGGAAATTTGAGTAGCTGCGCGTGAATGTGAGGGTTTTGAACGTGGAAGCCCAGAACGTACATTTACGGCCGGTTAGGTGGACGTCACCTGAAGAGTTTTGTACACAGACACCAGTGACGTGCGCTGAGGTTTATGGCTGGTGAGGCACTGACGTCATCAGTCATATTTACAAACATATGAACCATACTGAGTAACTTATTCACCATTTGATTGACAACAGTTAACGTGTTTTGTTTAAAATATAATTTCAACATGTTTTTTTTTTCCATATACAGTGATCCCTTGCTATAACACGGTTTACTTTTCACGGTTTCGGTACTTCACGGATTTGCATCGTGCATTGTGTTCTGCATTCTGATTGGCTAAAAAATCACTCCGCTTCTTCTCTACCTGTGCGTCAATAACGTTGCAGTTTAATATGTGCACATACGTAAAACAGCAAATTCTCTTGATGGTGGCATGTCAGTGTATAAGGATCTTTTTGCAAAGCAGAAAAAAGAGCGACAACAACTGCCTATCACTGTCTTCTTCTCCCGAACAAACACAGCTGCACCGCGGCTTCAGAAGTCAGGATGCAGCGGCTGCAACACCTGAGTCACTATTTGTCCCACTGTACTTTGTATTTTTTTCATAATAATTTTACATTTTCTCCCGTTTCATCTAATCACTCGGGTCGCGGTGGGCGGGGCTAATCTCCGCGATTTCAAGCCTTCTGCTCACATTGATTATTAAAAATTATTATTTGACAGTACAGTACAGAAGTTATTTGTCTAAAAAACGTTTCTAAAGCAACAAACGTTATTATCATCTTACCTTTACTTGTAAATAAAGTCCATAAGCCGCTCCTTCTGAAGAAAATGACTTGCCGCTTGCTATCACTTCAATTACTTTTTAGTGTCAGAATCTCAGGGCTCACCGGCGCCCCCTAACATGAGGCACGAGAACTTCTGGCCTCACCCAGCGGCTTTTTTGCCGGCGTTTAGCGCTCAGCACAAGAAACACGTCCCTAACATACAGTTATTTATCAAAACAAACACTGTACATCATATACATCTGCTAAATTATGTAAACTCAGCTCATATAGTACAAGTGATTGAACCGACATACAGAGAGACAGCAGTACCGTCTGACTGCATAGGTATTGCGCAATCGAAGGTCGTAGAAACTGGCGTAGCTGCATGAACGAGGCTTTTCATGGCAGAGGCTTTTACAGACTTTTTAATGGGAGTGGTTGCGTAAACCCGCGTTGCTGAAGGCGGTGTCAACGTAGCTTTACATCAAAGTTGCCGATTTTACCCAAAATGGCGGACAACAGCGTGCGCGGCGTCACTGCTAGTGGTTCCTACAGCAGAGCAAACCTGATCCAGAAAACCGCCGTTTCCACGTCCCAGGATGTCGAAGACAAAGCCGCTGCCTTGAGGTCAGACACTGAAAGTAAACACGCCATTTTCACGCCATATTTATCTTCTAGTAAAAGCTGATCTTTATCTATTCCATTAAGACATAAAGCAGGTGATAGAACTTTTTTTTAAAGTGAACCTATTTGTTAAGGCTTTGAAATCCAAGACCCCGTCATGAACCTCCTACCCCGTCCTGTCTGCATCACGAATGAACCGGAAACGTATTTACATCCATGTGAGCATCTCCAGAAACATTTTCCAGAGGAACCAAAACAAGTTTTGATATATGAAACAGAGTCTCCCTGTACATCTCCAGAAATAAAATACCAAACCTCCGAATCGCATCATCAGGCTTTAAAAGTATGAACGCCACTCAGACGGACAGTCGCCGCCAAAACCATGCAACCTAGACCGCACCGCTGCAGTAGGGACGCGGTACAACCGATGTGATGGCCGATGGCTGACGTGGAGGTTTCTACTGATTCTGAAGGATTTTTGAGCTTTTGTGGCAGATGTCAGCGCTGATGACGCTGCTTTTCAAAGTTCGGAGGCAGCAGGGAGGATTTTTGCTCTAACACAGTTTGAGATGACAACATGTGTTTTGTTACAGCAGAAAAGGAAAAATCCAGTCCAAACTTCACAGGTTCTGCTAAGAAGGCTCTCTGCTGCCCCCTAGTGGACACAGTGAGCATTCGGCTCTTTGAAGGAAGAGCCACTCTTACAAACTCCTGTGGTTCTTTTGACTTTTGCAGAACAGAACCAACATGACGTACGAGAAAATGTCGCGAGCACTGAGACACTACTACAAGCTGAATATCATCAGGAAGGAGCCGGGCCAGCGGCTTCTGTTCAGGTACGTTTTCCCGGAGGTGGACTTCCGGTCCTGCAGCTCCGCCCGCTGAAAACCCTCCGTTCTGCCCCTCGCAGGTTCATGAAAACCCCGGATGAGATCATGAACGGCCAGGCCGAGCGACTGGACCACTTGGAGTCGGACACGTACGAGGAGATCTACATCAAGGAGGAATGCTTGGGGTCGGCGGCGGGCGGGAAGCACCCCCATGAACATGTTACTGAAAGCGATGACGGCATCTACAACTGATCCGTGGGGAATTTGGACACTCGTGTTGGGGGGGGGGGGGATCTCTATCTAAACTTTGCCTTAGGATGATTTTTTTTTCCTGACCTGCTGTTAAAAAAAAAGATAAAAATGGAATGAACATGTTTTATTGGATGGACTCAGCGGAACGCAAAGAGCCAATCACTCTGCTCCTCGTGGTTTTGCTTGTGTGTGTTTTTTTTCTTTTTTTTGAGGGGGGGGGGGAGCTTCATTGCGTTTGTTTTTAAACGGAAAATTGTGTGTTGGAATGTGCGTGAGAAAGCGTGACAGACTGTTTTCACCATGAAATAAACCTTTTGATCAAACTGCAATACCTTCAGTGTCCACATGGTGGCAGCAGAGGGCAAGTTTAGCTTTCAATTCATGATTCAATGATTTTGGCGCGTGACGGGTTTAGAAACAGTTCTGGTTATATTGATTGATATGTGTATTTATATTGGACTTAGAGACACAAATCGAATTATTAAATGATAACTTTCAGACCTTCTACCTTTATTAAGATTTAAAAACATCCCCAGGTTTCATCTGCTGATCCCGTGCGCATAAAGTAAGCGCCCCTTAAAACCCAGACAAGTAATGTGATTACTGCACAGCTGTGTCCCCTAAAGTAACGGCGGCGCGCCACAGTCTCTCCTTAAAGTTGGTTGCGCGCAGAGCGCAGCCGTCAGAGCGGGAGAGCCGCGGCGCAGCGCGGATCGAGAGGCTGCAGGTGCGTTCCCCTCCCGCACGATCACGCACTGTCAGGTGCGTTCCCCTCCCGCACGATCACGCACTGTCAGGCCGCCGAGCTTCGGACTCCGGATGGGATTCTTCTCTAAAGACGGATAATCCTGTCCGACCAGCCTGGTTTTGTGAGGAGGAGCTCCTTTTCCCGTGGACCTCCGCGGGCGCAGATGCGTCCACGCCACAGACTCGCGGCTGGATTGTAGCAGCACGAGCCTCCGATGGTTTAAAAGGGCGACGAGGAGCCGGAAGGGAGCGGGACGCTGACAGGTAAGATGCCGTTGAAAGGGGCGAACTGCCATTTTTGGGGGGGGTACCCTCCCCACCCACCCGAGCACACACCTGCACCTGTGCGCGCTCCGTGCGCACGCACAGCCGCCCGGGCTCTCCACGGAACATGGCAGGAATCATTCTTCCAGGATAATTCTGATTTCTTGAAGCTTTTTTCTTGTTTTTTACTCGAGTTTAAACGAGACTTTTTTTTTTTTAAATTCCACTGCTTTGTTTGAGTCACTGGTGCGCGTGGACTGACGCACAACATGAACTTAAGAAAATCCAACACAAAACTTGGAAAAGAGGATCTTATTTATTTCCGTTTCCACTTCCTTCCACGAAGACAGAGAAAAAATCAGAGAAACTGCTTTATCGTTTTTAATCATTTTCTATTTTAAGTATAATAAAAAAAAACCTCTAATCAAAGAGGATGTTGCATCACCGAATAAACAAACAAACAAACAAACAAACACACTTCTAACATTAAATGACATCCAAAAGCAGGAGGCAGAAACAAAGACTGTTTCAGTTTATGATTTAATTTTTCATAAGTTTTCATTTGGTTCCTTTTTACACTTTTTTTCTCAGCTTCAAAGCTAAACAAACTCACCTTCTGCCTTTATTTCTATTTTCAAATCCACGTTTTTACTCTTGTTTTCTTTTTTTTTTTTCAGGAACAAAAAAACTTCAAATCAGCATTTTGAGAAGCCAAGGACACTTTCGGAGCTTTTACACTTGATTTGTCTTTAGTTTTGCTTTCATTTCGATAGCAGGAATAAATGACAAACAAAATGTAATGAAGTGAAGGCTTTTTTCTTTCAGGCGTCCAGGTTTGACCCCCCCCCCGTTCTTCAGAGTTTCTCAAAGCAGTGAAGCTTCGTTCCATTTGGGTGTTTTAGGTTGGAGCCGGCAGGGATTCAGCTCTACTGAAACTTTGAAAAAGGCCTCAAAAAAAGTCTTAAGTTCATCAGCTGGAGCTCCGGCGCCGAGGCTAACGGTAGCAAACATCAGCTGGGCGGCGGGACAGATGGGGGCTGACCTCTGCTCTCCTGCCCCCACCTGCCGCCGCGCGCCAACGAGCACCTCCAAAAAGTCCTGGGGGGCTTAGAGGAGGCTGCCAAAGTGAACGTAAATCCCACAAATGCTGTTGTTTCTTATTTCACCTCACGGTAAAGATCAAATCAGAGTCACTACCCGTTTTGACGCTTCTGTCTTTTGTCCTGGAATTCCTGACATTTGCGACTCCCCCCAAATGACTCCCCCTAAATGACTCCCCCTAAACGATATCTTTGACCACAACTTCTGCTTTTCGCCTCCTGGATAAGCGAGTTTCCTTTTTCTCTGCGATGTCCCCCTAACCCCCCAAGAGTAAAATGCTTTATTTTTATTTTTCTAGGTCATCTATTAGTAATAAATATCAGGGCTTCCCATGAGGTTTGTATTTTAAAAACCTAATGGACATTGAAGTTTATAGACTTTATTAATAAAATGAGTTATTTGCAAATACACCAAATAATTCAATCTTTTTTTCTGTAACTATCTGAGGCTTAGCGTCACATTTTCAGTGACGAACAGTTTTCTCTCAGTCTGTTTGGGTCACTTTGACCGGAACGCCACACAGAGCTAAATCTGTGTTTGTCTTCCTCAAACTACCTTCAGAACATTTTGCTAACTGTTTGGTTGGGTGCTGTTGTGAACATGCTAACGCGGTAACATGTAGCCGTGTCGGACTATTTTTTTATTTATTTATTTTTTGCTTTTAAACTTAATGCTAACAAGTTTGGATGACAGGTGTTGTCAATACGCTAACATAGCTAACACTTCTAACACGGCTAACGTGTAGCGGCGCCGTGCTGTGTCTAGCATGTAGTCACAGTAATATTTGTTGTAGCTGTTTCATTTTCTCACGTGTTGCCAACAAGCTTGGGAGTTACACGAATTGTAAACACACTAAGATAGCTAACGTAGCTAGCGCTTCTAACACGGCTTATGTGTAGCGGTGTGTGTGACTGTGTCACAGTAATATTTGTGTTAGTGGTATCATTTTTTGTATGTGTTGCAAACTTGGTTAGGAGTTACATGTATTGTCAACATGCTAATATAGCTAATGTAACTAATGCTTCTAACACGGCTAACGGGTAGCTTGTCGGACTAATGTCTTTGTCACGTGTTACTAACAAAGTTGGAAGTTAGCGTATAGTCACAGTAATATTTGTTTTAGGCGGTATCAGTCGGTTTTTTTATGTGATTCAATCAAAGTCGGGACTTACAGGTATTCTAAATACGCTAGCGCTTCTAACATGGCTAACATTTTAGAGCAAATTCTAGAATTACTGTCATGCAGTTAATAAAGTCTGATTGACTGACTTATCTCTCACTCTTATTTTTGTCCAGCTTCAGGCGCCTTACAGTGCGGAAAATGTTGTAATTAGGATTTAAAGTCACGTTTTCTAGAGTTTTTGTTCCCTTGTGTTCAGATTGTGTTACAAACGTTTAAAGCTGCTGTTCTATAACTATTTGATGGTAAATAAAACATCATAACTTTGTAAAGCATTTATTGGCTCACTTTAACCCCAAACCCACTTGATAACACACATTTAAACAGGGTATCTTTATAAACTGATGTTAGCTCAACTAATTGTCGGCCGATAAGGCGCCTTCGTTTTTTCCAGACGTACAACAGTGCGGTTTGTGATACCATTTTGAGGGGGGTTAGGGGGGAGTTAGCGTTGTCGTAGCAACGTTTGCCTTAAAAGTCCTTTTTTGTTTTTTTTTCATGCTTTTTTATTTTTTAAATCTTATTTCGACAAGAAAACATTGCGTTTTTCTTGCTTATTGACTTTTCTTGATAAGTCAGTTTCAGAGTGAGGATTAGCCGTGAGGAAGATGAGGGTTGAAGGCTCCGTGTCGGGGATTTCACCGTGACCTCTGCTCATCCGGGTGGGCGGGTTTCCACCGTCTGAGTCGACAGATGCTTCGCTCGGACAACCTCTGGCAGCTCGCCGTTCAGCTGGACTCGTCCTCCTGGATGCTGGAGTTTTGGGGGCGTCTGGCATAAGATCAGGCTCCCCCCCCGCCCTTCCAGCCCCGGGGGGGGCCGGTGCCAGCAGTCTGGCCAGCTCCTGTCGATAAGCCAGTGTCACAGATTTTTTTTTTTTTGGTGGCACTGAGTCACATGGTCTCCTGATCCAAACCTGTGACACGGAGGCTTCAGGGTATGCTGCCCCCTCGCCGTCCGGGCCAACTTGGCTCCTCCTCCAAGCAGCTGTGACCCTGGCTGTGCACAAAACTTTTGGTTTTATCCCTTTGATCTGTACACTCAGCAGCTAAGCTAAGTTAAGCTAAGCTAACGTTTCTCTGCTTCCCGTGGAAGGCATGTGGGCCGACCACTTCAGGCGTCACCGCCGTGGTTTGTGCTCCAGAAGCACCATTGGTGTAGAAAGTCGGCACCTGATGGGCCTCACCGTTTGATGCCAGCGTGAAGCCAGGGCCGCTCCATCCTGCCTTCCTCTCACACAGTCCGTCTGATGCTCAGCCTCCTCTTCTTCGTCTGAAGTCTCAGCCAGCAGCGATGAAGCAGCTTTGCTCTGGGTTCCCTCTAACCTCTCATCTCACTTTAGGTTTTTTTTCTCAATGGCGTCTCGGTTTCAGTAATAAATGATTTGATCTGAAAAAATCATCATCAATCATCTCCGTTCATTCTATAGATCAACTTTAACATGTTTGAACGGTTTCTCCTGTAAATACTGGACGTTTTTCTGATTCTAATAAAGAGGCAATAAAACAAGATCTGTTTTATTGCTTTAAGCAGAATAAAGGTGAACTAGACAAGCACAGTTCCTGGATTTTAATTTTTAACTTTATGCATTTATAATAATTATATATGCCTGATCTTTTTTTTATTTACTATATTTGTTTTTTTTAAATAACCATTTTTTTCCGCAAAAACAAAATAAAAAATCCTGAGTTATTATTGAATATGTTTAGGAAAAAAATAAAACCAGTAGAGTATTATTTTACTTTTTATTTAGAAAAATGCTTTAGACAAACAAATATATATTTGTTTGTAATTACTAACATTTTAGTTCAGGTGAGGCTTGATGAAGAGACGTCTTTGGTTTTCTATTAATAGGCGGTTTGTCTTTTTCTTGGATAAAGAGCAGATAAACTCTGCTCCTCTACGGAAAAGAAACTAAACTGTGGTTAATATTTGTTCATAGATTTATAGATTTCTTCTCTCCTCTCTGTGTTTTCTTTGGCCTATTTTTAATAAAATGGTATTTAAACGTATTTTTTCTCTTTACTACCTTTTAACAGTAAATTTAGTAAAAAGGCAGTAACATACAAAGAAAATAGAAAACAAAGTATTTTAACCGCCAACACCGCTGGTCAAGTCAAAGTGGGTACCTTTACCTTTTAGAGAAAAACAATGTGTTTCTTGATAAATTATTCCTCTTTTTTTAAGTATAGAATAAAATAAATGAGATAAAAAATAATGTTTTTACAGCAGGTTAGGTATTTCATATTACCATCTCGAGTAGAGATTACATCTTCTATGTTTTTACAAGAAAAAACATCTACAAGGTCTACTCTAGATTGCTAACGCTTTGCGCACATTTTTTTTTTTTGTAATTTCCTTCACTAAAAGGTTTTTATTCAAACGACATACATAAGCAACCTGTTTAGAAAAAGAACTGCTGTTAAAAAAAATAAAATATAAAAAAGCAGAGACTGATTTACTCTATTTGTAAGATTCACCGGTTGCTATGGAGTGATGTTTGGGCCATTATTCCAAACACAGCACTCACTATTTTTAGAATAAAACCTTAAAAAGAAAAATATGTGCAAAGAAAACAAATTTACCATTGAAACTTAAAAATGCAAGCTCACACACTGGATCAGGTTGGAGGAATTTCTGACCAATCAGCATCAAGCTTCTTGTCCATGTCTGTGATTGGCTGGCTATGGGGGCACATCGCGGCGCCCTGCTCCATTTCAAGCGCAGAAGAGATTTCTGTGGAGGGAAAATTGTTTTGATCGCACATATTTTAGAGTTTCAAGTGTAAAATAATTGTTTGAGCTTGCAAAGTTTTTATAGTTTTACGCTCCAAACAGTGTTGTGTTTGGAATAATGGCACAAATATCACTCCATAGTCCTGTAAACTGTGTGAGTCAGTGCTTGTGATAATGAACCAAATAATGATGTAGGAGCGTTTTTTTATTTGCTGTTCTTTTCAGTTACTTTGCTATGTTAATTATTAGGGCAACTTTTATACATTTTTTATGTTTAATAATAATATAAATGTATAAATAAATGTTCAAATTTACATGATATTATTGCAACTATAAATATATTATTCATAAATTATTATTTACATTATATTATTCAGTTCTGTTTTATTCCCCTAATATTTCTAACATTTTCCAAATGTTTAGCGTTGAAAAGTAAGCTAACACGAATAGCTTAAAACCCGTCCATAATGTCCTCCTTTGTTGCTTAGAACACATTTCAAACTTCAAATTGTTAAACCAAACTTTTTTTTAACTTGTATTTTGTTTTTAGGACTTCTTTAAAGGTGTTTATATACAACAGTTCTTTTTCTTTTGGCTAATTCATTTTTAGCTAGTTTAGCTTCATAATGAAATCACTTCTATTTGTACTTCAGGGTTTAAAGGTTTAAATTTCCTCCCGTTGACTTTAATGTTTATCATTATGAAATCATCCGTTTTATCATTCGATCTGGTCTTTTCCAGTATTAGCAGATTTCTGGAGCCTTTCTTAGATAGTTTTGTTTTTGTAAAGGCTAGCTTAGAAACTAGCTTAAACTCAAAGAATGTTTTTCACTCTTCTATTCTAGTCTGACCTCACTGGTCGTATTTTTAAACCCTTCCTGCTCGGCCTTGTCTTCTGCGTCCATACCCAGCGTTTCTGCAGGAAACTAACTATAGTTTGAAAATTATTATTCCCGGTGCGCACAGTGGATCCCCTCCTGCCAAATAATGCTGACACATTAAGCACCCACGTCGGTCTCAGGATGACGGTAAAAACATTTACATTTAAAGCTGCTGCCCTTGAAGCATATTCTGCTATTCATCCTACAGTTTGTATAAATAAATGTGCAAATAAAAATAGTGACGAGCAAATGCCCCCTCTGCTGCCCTTCATCGTCTGATGTGCTCCTCCTCCTCATGCAATAACCTTCCTGCTGTTGAGAGTGATTGTGTTTCATGCGGAGGAAGAGGAGGGCGGAACGGCAGAAACGGACAGAGAAGGCCTGGTGTGTGTCCAGGTTTTCCCGCCGTGTGTGTGTTTTATCTCTGCAGCAGCACCCGTATCTGTGTGGCTTAGACACATGCGGCCGTCATGGGGGGTAACTTTCATCCGCCCGGAGCGTCCCATCAAACACTCCAGCCCGCGTTCTGGACGGAGCAAACATGCGCCTCGTCCCACAGATCCGCCGCCGTGGGGCTCCGGCGCTTTCATGGCGTGAGCCGAAAGTCATCTGGGACTCAATATCCTGTTTACCAGCTCTCAGCACTTTGAGAACCACAAAAATACTGAGCTGACTCAGAACTCATTACAGCCTGCTCAGGTCAGTGCCAAGGTCAAAGTTCCCCCCCCTCGTCCACGGCGCCGTGACTCTGGCTCCGCCACCGGCTCCGTCTAATCCGTGCATGTTTTGGTGTCACGCTTTGAGAGCTAATCTGCCCACACATGGAGCTCGTTGGCTGTGTCGGTCTGCCAGGCAGGGCTTGCAGTTGGTAACATCTGAGTAGAAGGATAGGAATCTGAATTCACCATCGTGTTCTTTTGGAACATCTATAGTTCCTAACAAACGTAACTCTTTCTATGCTACACTTGCAGTTTTAAATGACAGCATGTTGCTCAAGAAGACCCGGCTGCAGACATCAACGTCCTCGACTGGAACCGGACGTCCCCCCATATCGCCCCAAAAACCTGATTCTAACACCCTAACAGGTTTGAGCTTTACGAACATTTTTTTCTACAATTGCGAACACTTTTGCGTTAGGATAGGTTGTAAATCATTGATTGAGTCATCTCCTCTGTAGCCCTTTAAAACAACCAAAGAGGGAATGGAATATCAGGACAATCCTGATGAAATGACATCACTGGTGTGTTTCTGAACGCAAACAAAGAGCCAGAACAGGGTCGACCACATTCACCGAAGATTCCTCTGCCCAACTCAACTGTGCAAACAAAGTAGAGCCAATGTTTGTTGGGTTGAACGAATGGTCATCAAAAAGTCCAGCTCCCCTCATTTTTTCCTCCGTTTTCGTAGCGTTCTCAGTGGTCTTTTAATCAGGATGATGCTGTTTATGGGCAACATAAAAAAAAACCTGTCTCATTTTCTATGACATAGTTTCCGCATAGCAGCGGTTCATTAGAAGTTCATCTCTGGATCGTGGGCGGGACTGCGCACCCCTCCCCGTTGCTGAGAGCTCTCTGTTTACACTCTCTCCTGTCAGCCTACAGACCCTCACTTCACACTTTTCTCAGACAGACATGAACATTTTCACACTTTTGAGTTTTTTGTTTCCAAACTCTCAAAGTTCAAACCTTCGTAGAAAAATAAATCCAGGATTATGGAATGAAAACAAAGATCTGATTGCGAAGTGAGATTTTTGTGGATTTGGTAAACTGGATGGAAGGCGTGGCACAGAAGAGAACCGTTACGTCCTACAGCCCATCAGGATGCAGAACAAGATGAGCATGTTGCGCTGAAAAACAAAATGTGACCCACGATGTAGCGAAGAACCATAATACCCTAGACACCAAAAATCCAGATGGTAAAAAAAATTAAAGAAATCACAAAATACACACTTACTATACATACTAACAGGTCTACATGAGGTCCCATGAGGTGTCAGATAGCGATTTTCCTGGATAAAGTTCGGTACGACCATAGAATATGAAATTACGAGTTTCGTTGTACATAAACAAAGCTCCGACAGAGAGAGATCATCTTCAGAACGGGCTTTTATTATTGTTATGATTATTATTATGTACATGTTCATTTATAGGTTTTTTAAATCCATGTGGCCAGTGCTTTATTCTTGGCAGAACGAACCCAGAAGAAGGGTTAGGATTAGGTTAATATGTGCTAACAACATTTAGCAGTGCTAACAACATATAGCCATGCTAACAATATTTAGCTATGCTAACAACATTTAGCAGTGCTAACAACATTTAGCCGTGCTAACAACATTTAGCAGTGCTAACAACATTTAGCCGTGCTAACAACATTTAGCAGTGCTAACAACATTTAGCCGTGCTAACAACATTTAGCAGTGCTAACAACATTTAGCCGTGCTAACAACATTTAGCCGTGCTAACAACATTTAGCCGTGCTAACAACATATAGCCGTGCTAACAACATTTAGCCGTGCTAACCAGTGACATGCGGTGAGGTCAGTGACTAGTGAGGCACTGACTCCTCTGGAGTCAGATTTACAATGAAAGAACAGAATATTTCACCGTTCATCCAACGGTAGCCAACAGCTTATAAAATACACACCAGATCATATTTGTCCTACAGAAAATATTTCTTTTATAGATTGATAGAACACTCTTCTTGTGTTTAAATTATTTATATATACTGTAAACAAATTAAAGTGTAAAATGTTTGGCCTTACTTTTTGAGTCCATGTGTTGATCCTTCTCCGCAAAAAGCTCTATGATCTGTTTCCAAGTTTTCCTTATTTTCCTTTAGTTTATATGAGTTTCTCTTCTCAATGGAGACAGACGTTCTTAGTCTTTTTCTACGGCAGCAGTGTAGCTACAGAGCAGCTGTCAGCTCATGTCTGCCCCCTGCTGGTGAGACCTCACCTGACCGCACGTCACAACATTTAGCAGTGGATGAACTTAAACTTAAATAACCATCAGCCATTATTTGGTCTGGACCTGATGGGTAACACAGATTCACATGATTTTTTGCATGGTTTCTCAGGACTGTTCATTTAAAGCCGCCTCTGCCCGTCCCAAAGCCGCTCCTCTGCTTGGAGATACAAATCTGACCCGGTTCTCCTGAGTCTGGCAGGTCACTTATGCAGAGCAGGTGAACGGACTGCAGTCCGAACCCTCCGGACAGCACACTGTAGCAAAGCATCCCCCTCTGCCTGCAAACTCCAAGCTGAACAGTTTTGGTACATACACCAGTGACACCTAAACGGCACACACTCTTTGAACTATTGTAACTCTATGACCGATTACACAATTAACGTAATTCTGACAGATTCTGAAGCTTTGCGCTGATATGCAACACTTTACTAGCGTAAAGCCTTTTTCTGCGTGAAATTGGCTGATGGACATGGGTTGCATCAACACGTTCTTCTGTAAAGCGTTGCAGATCAACACCAAGTTGCTTTTCTCCACTGGAACTACGTTCATGAACAGTTAGAGTAACATAAACATGACTTCTTAGGTTCTTTTGTTATCAGACACGGTTGTGTTTTCTTCACATACCTGACATGTTTCGACATCAGTCAACTGTGTCTGATAACAGATGACCATGAGATTTCCGTTAATAAATACCGACAGCATGAACTTTATTGAACTAACATACAGTAAACGTGATTCTCCTGCTTTTACCGGCTACATCCAAAATCTCCATCAGTTTAGGCCGTTTTTTTTTCAGTCCAGATGTACTTTTTGAATAAACGCCTCGGTTTAGACATTGAAAAATAGATGGCAACACAAAGCGTCTGCCCCGTCTGCCTCCCTCTCCAACCTGGGGCCATTTAACCCCGGGGTCTGTAACCTAAAGACCCCATCCTGGCAGGCTGCGGCTTTCAGCCTGACCGCGGCCCCCTCTTATCTTTCGGATGAGCTGTTTTAATTGCACACATACAGCCCCCTATCGGGCCATGTCGTGAGCACAGAGATAAGGGTTACACAGACTCTGGCATCGGTAACAGGATGAAGAGACCGCAGAGAATCAGAGCTGCGGGCTCCCAGGAGGACAGCGAGTCAGGAAATATCTGCCCTATTCATTTCAGGCTCACAAAGCCTTTTGTCCGTCTCAGCGCCAGGCGCCGCAGATAGATGCTGTTAACCCAAATCAGAGCCATTTGGAACACAGATGAGGGTTTGCTGACATTATCGCAGGGCAGAGTGGGATGTTGCTTTGCCATGCAGCTTCTGCTGACGGCGTTCTAAAATGAATTTACACGGATAAAAGCCATAAAAGAAACGTGTGCTGGTAATTCCGACTTTAAAGATCCACTCTGGTCATCGTATGATCTGTTCTCAAAACCTTCCCAGTTCTCTTTTAATTATGATGAAGCAGGTTTAAGTCAAAATAAAAAAAAAATTCTGGACTGTTGGTAGCAAGCCCACCCTCACCTCCCGACATCGATCTGTTTACGTGGTCTCCCACTATCTTACAGCCCCTCACAACCCCAACCTGGAGCTACGTTCACACTGGGCTCGGAAACGTGCCTATATTCGACCACTTTCAGTGAAAGATCTTTGCCAATGCGCGCATGAGCACGTTTCCACGTTTAAAACTCCTGCGTTAGCGTGTAGCTACACACGTTTTTCAGTCTCTTTTTAGGCTCTACGTACAAAACGGCGCTGCAATTGAAAGTTTGACCAATCAGGGAGTTGGTTGTGGTTCCTGCAGCATATTTTCCACGACACAACTACGATCTTTTTCAAATTAACTCAACTTTACTCGTATAGCACTTGTCCTGCTACAGAGCATCTCAAAGTGCTTCCCATAGTAAAACAGATATTAGTAAGAAAAAAAAACAAAGGGTTTAAAAAAGTTTTTTCTTAAAAACCTCCACAGTGGATGAAGCCCTCACGTCCTCAGGCGGTTCTACAGCGAGGCCCACGGCGCTGAAATACTATAAGTTTAAGTTCTGACCTTTGGGACCACCAGCAGACCTGCAGACCTGGGGGCTCTGGGGGGGTCATAAACTACAAGTAAATCTTATAAAGATCAGGGGCCAGTTCTATTTAAACTTTTGTAGACTAATAAACGAACCTTAAAATGGAGCCAAAAGCTGACTGGGAGCCATGTGTCACGTGAGTCATGTTCTTCTTTCTGGTTCTGGTTTAAAGGCGTGCAGAAGAGTTTTAAACAAGCTGCATCTGATTGATGGTATTTTACTTAATACCAGAATGAAGCGCAGTACAATAATCTATTCTAGATGTTATAAAAGCAGGGATTACTATTTCAGCACTGGCTTTGGAGAGCACCATTTTTTGTCTGCTCCTGATTCACAAACATTTGAATAAAAGAAGAAATTTTAGTTCTAATTTTCTTACATGTCCTCCATCATCAGAAAAAAGCTACCAAAGCATGTTAAAAACCTCCTTTTCATCAGGTGGGTCTTTAAAACCCCTGTCAGATTAAAAAGTTCCTGTTTTCTAGCATGCAGTCGTTGCATTCTTCCTGAATTTGGACTGCTGGAGTTCGGATGTGTATTGTTTTGACCTGTGTGGCTCACTAAAGGAGCTAGTCAACACTGCAGCGGGGTAAATGTCATCGCCACTGGGCCTTTAATGAGACCAGAGACTAAGGAGAGGCCTGACACCATCGTAGACTCTGTGCTGAGAGCCTCATTTACATGATACCAGGCGACAGCTGGAAACAGCACAGAGAGTCAGAAAATAAAAAAGAAACTCCTGCTGCAGAAAAGGTCTCAGCCGTTTATTCAGTGACTGTAGATTCTGGTCAAAGCTGCACCAAACCACGTTTTTGCAGATAAAAACCCACTCAAGGTATGTGGCTTATATAGACAAGTCCTTAGGACAGTTTATTTACAGGCTGAAAAATGGGGGGGGGCAGTTAAAGCAAGGCACAGTTACCATGGTAACGCCATCTGATCATCAAAGTGTGTCTGAAAGCGCTGACAGGAAACACGCTCATTTGCCTTTTGGAGAATGAATGAAATGAAGTGATTATTTATTTACGTGCTGGTTCCATTCCCCCGTGGCGGTAGGTGAGGTCCTCAGACAGGAGAGGTCCGGGTCATGGAGGCGAGCGGAGGACTGCGAGGAGCTCTCAGGGAGACGACACACTGTTAGGAGGAACGGGGCTGGACCCAGAAGCAGGACAGGAACAGACTTTGGTTGAGTCCCGGTGGAGGTGCAGGGTTCAGGTTTGGAAGATTCGTGACTTGGGCCGATGACAGAGTGGAGAGCTGCCGGTCCGACTGAAGAATGGAGCTTTTGCTTGGTGTCCTGATGCGTGGAAATCTGTGACCATAGGTGGAGGTGAAGCTGGTGGCAACTCCTGAAGAGGCAAAACAGAGTGGAGGAGCTTGCAGAATGAATGAGGCACTTGGCTTACAGCCTAGCATTAGTCTGTATGCTAGCAGACGGACTGACGACGGCTGGAGGGTGAGGAGTCCATATGAAGGCTGCAGGGCTGATGGGCAGCAGGTGTGACGATGATCCCCCAGTAGGTGTGGGGGGAGACCAGGATCCTAACACATACTTCTCTCAGAATGAGTTCACACAGCAGACAGCATCCCTAAAGTCATGTGACGGGACTTAGACCAGTAGTTCAGTCACATCAGCTTCATAAATGTGGATTGCCTTGGTTCTCACCTGGACAGGTGCTAAAATGTTTTGGTAAAGTGCTTCATGGTACGGATGCACCGGAACCTTCCAAACAATTCCGAAGCAATGCTATTGCAACCACCAGGCTATGGTAAATATGGTTAAAGTACTAAAACCTTAATTAGAAAGATTTAGATGTTGTCTACGTAAGACATTTCGATCTCTCATGATACATGATGAGTCCAAACACGTCTCTTCTGCTTGTTGTCTTTCTTTAGCAGTGGTTTCCTAGCAGATATTCTAGCATGAAGGCCTGATTCCCACAGTCTCCTTTAACAGTTGTTGTAGAGATGTGTCTGCTGCTAGAACTCTGTGATCCATTGACCTGCTCTCTAGTCTGAGCTGCTGTTAAGCTGCCATTTCTGAGGCTGCTGACTCGGATGAACTGATCCTCCAGCAGAGGTGACTCTTGGTCTTCCTTTCCTGGGGGGGTCCACATGTGAGCCAGTTTCTTTGTAGAGCTTGATGGTTTTTGTGACTGCACTTGGGGACACTTTCAAAGTTTTCCCAATTTTTGGGACTGACTGACCTTCATTTCTTAACCCTTGTTCTATCCAAGGCACGTTAACATCGGGAGTGGGGTCATCTAGACCCACTAGACAGTGGGGTCATCTAGACCCACTAGACAGAGCTCTGAGCCTTTGTTCTTCAATGACTTGTGATCTTCACTGGTGTCCATGGATGACATGAAATCCTCTCCACCTTTATCCACCTTTGTCATGGTAGGAGAACACGTCAATGGAAGGGGGGGGGTCATAGGATAGAACAAGGGTTAAAGTAATGATGGCCACTTTTTTTTTCTGTACTTAGCTGCTTTTTTCTTGCCATAATCCGAATTCTAACAGTCTATTCAGTAGGACTATCAGCTGTGGATCCACCTGACTTCAACACAACTGATGGTCCCAACCCCATTTAGAAGGCAAGAAATCCCACTGATTAAACCTGACAGGACACACCTGTGAAGTGAAAAACAAGGAACATGAACAGAGGTGTGGATAAGGATCCTTCAGTTACACACGGCTAAGCAGGAATGTTTTGAGTCTGGATTTGAACCTTAGCACATAGAGGCCTGTCTCACAACCTCAGGGAGACTGAAACGCTGATTCCCCTTGTTTAGTCCTGACTCGGGGCCCCCGCAGGAGAATTACACAGTTTATGCATATTTTATGTACTTAATACACAATTAATACATAAATCTCACACAATTGTGTGTGATTTTTGTGAGATGCATACGCAAACTTGTGGCTTTTCACGACTGTTCCACGTATATCAGGACTTTTCACGCATGGACCACAGAGGTATAACTTCCGATGACGTATACGCGCACATCACATTAAAATTACGAGAGTGACACATTTTGGCTCCGATTTGGCTTTTACGTTGATTGACATGTTCTTTGTGTGGCTTATTCGTACTTCTTCTGTGGTTTAAAGTGGTTCATTCCTGATAAGTCTGTGAAAATTTCAAGTAAAGACCACAACTTTTCTCACTTTTTCCACGTGTAAATAAGCGTGAATGGCCGACGAACTGTCCATGTCAGAATGGAGAATTCACCCGGATAATGGAATAATCAAAATGTGGCTGGGGGACACGGCCTTAAGGGATCATGCAGGACAACGCAGAGGGCTAAACCATTCTTAGCTTCCTGACGGTGGATTCACGTCTCCATGTCATCCGTTAACGTCTGAGAATCCACACCTTGTTGGGCATTTTCCCTCTTCACTAATGAAAGGAAGAAATATTAAATCTTGTTATAGTTAAAATCGGTTTTCAAAAGAAGAGCACGATTTAATATGTGGTGGTATTTGTTGTCATGGTAACAGCTACAGTACCTGCCTCTCGCCATAACCAGTGGAGGATCGTGGGATTTACTCTGCATCAAGGCTTAGGGTGTTTGTTATTTTCAAATTCATTACATTGAGCTGCTGGATTGTTTAGATTCATGTAACAATGATAAGAAAGGATCTTCAAGGTTCTACTGAGATTTGAACTCAGACTACTGGATTCAGAGTCCAGAGTGCTAACCACTACACCATAGAACCATGTTAGCAGCTTGACTTTTACATATTTTGATTAGAAAATCTGTAAAGACATGGAAAAATTTGGTGACCAAGATAAAGATTTATAATTAAATTAAATATTTGTAAAAATAATTTGGCATATTTTGTACACTAACAGTGAAGTGAATAGAATTATTTTATGGGAAAAGAAATGTTGTTGCTAGAGTTCAGAAAACTTGAGGTATATTTGAGGGTATTTGTTATTTTCAAGTATTTAGTTAGTTAGAGAGGATTTCCTCTCTACTTGCATGAGACCACCAACTAGGACACAGTTGAATGCCTTCACCAAACTCTGAAAGACTGGATGAGCAACTCCAACCAACCCTCCACCACCATACAGAGGATATACAGCTGGTCCAATGTTCCACAACCAGTATGGAAACCACACTGATGCTCCTGGATCCGATCTGTTGCTCCTGGATCCGATCTGTTGTTCCTGGATCCGATCTGTTGTTCCTGGATCTGATCTGTTGTGCCTGGATTCGATCTGTTGCTCCTGGATCCGATCTGTTGTTCCTGGATCCGATCTGTTGTTCCTGGATCTGATCTGTTGTTCCTGGATCCGATCTGTTGTTCCTGGATCTGATCTGTTGTTCCTGGATCTGGATCTTGGACTATCAGACTAACTCTATTCTCTTAATACCCTTGCATAGACTTTCCAATGGAGGCCTAGGAGAGTGACCCCCCAGTAGTAAGGACTCACCCTCTGGCCCCCCCTCTCAGAGAGGGAACCAGCGCTCCTGTCTGCCAGTCCAGTAGTACTTTTCCTCACTGCCATGCAATGCTGTAGAGACGTGTCAACCAAGACAGTCCCACAGCATTCAGAGACTTGAGGGACTAGAGGACTTCATCCACTCCTGCTGCTTTGCCACAGAGGAGCTGGTGGACGACCTCGGTGACTTCAGCTTGGGTGATCTGGTCTTCTTCATTCAGTAGAGGGTCTGGTACGATGGGTTGGGGAGGATAGGCAAACACTTCCAGGTGAGTAGAAGTGAGGATGAATTGGAGGGACTAGGTAGCCATGAAACATCTAACAGTGTGTTGTGAAGTCTAAAGTAAAGCAGCAAAAGAGGAAAGATAAAGGTGACTTAGATGGAACAATTTCCATCCAGATTTCCTGAACCGCTCTTAGTCCGGCTTGTCACCTAGGACCTGTTTGCTATGGGAGACCCTAACAAGAGGGTTAACCCAATACAGCACAGCTTCTAGGATCACTCAAGCCCTCAAACCCCTCCACCACGGTAAGGTGGCGGTTCATGGAGGGGATTTATTTTAATTATTTTTTTAATTTAAAGCATTAATTGGGGTCAATACAGTAAAAAATAACACAGATTTATCAAACTCATTACAGAAATGAGGAAAAATAACAAACAGACTAACAAAGACATACTTAAGTCACATTTACTTAATGAAATATAGTGATCATTAACTAAAGTCAAGTAGATCTTGATTTATTGCTTGGAAAGGAGAAGGAAGAATCAAGTTGATATAATCCCACCTCTACTGAATTACATCATTTTATAGTTTTTTTTTATTGTTTTCATAATCCAGTTCTGATCAGATAGTTTATTTTCTGGTAACAAAATCTCTGTTTTATTTGTGTGTGTGTGTGTGTGTGTGTGCGTGTGTGTGTGTTTGAGCTTTTTCCTGCTTTGCTTTAGCAGCTTGATTTATTTCCAACAGTTTATCTGTAAGGATCCCAACTTTCTTTCCACTCTGATCCTAAACTTGAACTCTCTGTCCATAGTTATGTTTTGGTCAAAGAGCGTCTTCTTAATCCTGCAATCATCCATGGCCTAAAGTTTCTTCTCTTCTAGATGTGCATCTTTCTCAAACAGCTGTTTTTTATAGTCAGCTATTCTTTTTTTCTATATCATGGACATTTTCTTTTGATGTCTTGTCGTCACTGGCAGCCAAATGGAAATGATAACTCTGGTTTTCATCCACCCACCCATATTCTTAACTTCTTTATCCCTTCTGGGGTCCTGAGGATGCTGGAGCCTGTCCCAGCTACTGTTGAGCAAAGCAACGTTTATCTTTCTACATTCTAGATGGTTCTGCCGGCCCTCCTCCCCCCATTCTCCACCTGGACCAATATTCTAAGGTGTTCTGACCTTCAACCACCATCAGCGTCTAGGCTCTGGGTTTGATTCATCTATTGTCTGAGCTTATCCCACCAGAATAAAGACATCATCTGCCCAAAGCCTGACCGCCTAAAGACTATGGACTATTTCAGGAACATTGTTCTATTCCACACACATCTTTATTATTTACATTCCTTAGATCTCTAATCAAACTTTATATGTATAGCACTTTTCCATTTGACATAAATCAAAAAACATCCTAGAATGCCCCCCCCCCCCCACTGCACACACACCACTCAGAGATTTTGTCTCTGTGTTTGTGTATGTGGTGGTGGGGGTGGGGGGGTGGGGGGGTATAGAAAAGGGTTTATAGAAGTAAAGTAAAGAACTGAATCTTAGAAAAACTTATTGCACTTGTCTGCCTTTTCAATAAAGGCTTTTTTATGTCCAGACATTTATTATAATTGTGATGGAATTATAATTTCTTTTCTTTGAATGTGTTTATTTTTTTAGGTTGTTGATGCTTCATTTGCAGAAATGACAGCTTTTTTCCTTTGACTCTGATTTGTTTGGACTGAATCTCTACTCTAATTCAGTCGACTAAAATTATACTAAAACTAACAGAATCAACATGACTAAATTGTGACTAAAACTGAAGCTTATTTAAACTAAAAGACTATTCCTACAACTAAATGAAATTCTCAGTCACATTAACCCTGGTTTTCTTTGTCTCTGTGATTCCTGTGGCGTGGCTTAAAAAGGTTCTTGAAGCGCTTCCACAGTGATGGTTTTTGTGCTTTGGTCTGTTCAGACGGCAAAGCTTCTGGTTCTTCCCTGTCCTGATGTCCTGACTCCATTGCTGGAACAGGCTCTGATGGTGATGGTGGGTCGACTTCTTCTTGAGAAATCCTGAGGTCTTGAGCTTCACCAGTGTTCAGAAAGTCTAGGATGGTGGTGTCCGTTTCCTCAGCCTCCTCCTGTTCTGAGACCACATGGAGTTCTGATGCTGCATTTTGTGGCTCTTCATTTTCAGGCTGAGGGGCTATGATGGCCTCAGTTCTCTCATACTCTGCCTGTTCCAAGACCACTTCTGGTTCAGAGAGATGGTTTTGTGGCCATCCATTGAAATCCTGAGGTGCTAAGAGACATTGTAGTTACATGTATGAGTTACATCTGGCCCTTTGAGGACAGCCGCTATGCTGATGTGACCCTCAGTGAAAATGAGTTTGACCCCCCTGCCTCATGATCACATGGTTCACTCCGGCAGCGTGCATGTATCTCCACCCAAACGTGCACAGTGTCACACTGCTCCTTGTCTGCTACATGCCTCCTCTTAACCCACCGTGTTTTGATTGACAGATGTCTTCCACTCATCTTAGTGTCAGAATTTCACCTTTGATGTAATATTTGTCTTTCTGCAGATCTAGCATAAATGTTACGCAGCTTAAAATAATAACTTATTCAAATCAGCAGCTTGTATCCTCTCACATTTTCCCCCTCTCTCTTTTTTTTCTTCTACCCCCGCTTTCACCCCCCCCCCCCCCCCATCTTCCCTCGGTAAAAATAAATACATCTATATTTGGTTTGAATCTCACGTCGGCCGGTGACAAAGGTACTTTGGAAACGTTCCTCCATCATCTGCATCTGTATTCTCAGGTTGTCGCTCTGTAATTGCCAAAGATCACTGACAGAAAATTCGATCACCTCATTAACAGAGAGCATATGTGACGGCAGAGAGCTCTGGCACGACACCCTCCTCTC
Organism: Oryzias curvinotus; assembly: GCA_023969325.1. Classification (NCBI taxonomy): domain Eukaryota; kingdom Metazoa; phylum Chordata; class Actinopteri; order Beloniformes; family Adrianichthyidae; genus Oryzias; species Oryzias curvinotus. Next base: position 8,760,583 of record CM043726.1, on the reverse strand, counting down.
GGGTCTCTAATTGAAAGACCCTCTCTGATTTAGAAGGACACACACTGTATGTGTGTCCGCCGATGCTACAAAGCAGTAAACAGGTGGGATCCCACCGATTACAGCGGCGGGCGCCGCAGCGAGCAGCCATGTGGAAATAAGAGTTCTCTGTTAGGATCAACACATGGAATTAGGGCTTTTAACACGGACCGGCTCACAGATACATCACTGTAAAGCCTCTTTGGATGTGACAGAACCAATAACATCTAAAAACGTCATCTTCTGCCGTTTGGTTGTTCCAACCTTTTGTGACTGTAGTTCATCCCGGTGATGGCGTGGGTTCTGCCTCTTGGTTCACTTTGTCCAAATTAAAATGAGATTTTGTGCGACTCTGTGACTTCTTCTCCCCTAATTTCCATTCATTTTCTGCGGAGCAACGTTTTCATTTCCCCTCAGGGATTCATAAAGTGTCTCTGAATTTTCGTGAAACTGCAAAGATAACCAGGCTGTTAGACGTCGCAGCAAACACAAACGCTTGCGGTGTGTCACAGTGTGTGGCGTTTGGCGTGATGGAGGAGGAGCCACAGGCAGGAACACCAGGCTCACCGTATTTTTAACTCTGAACAATAAAAAGTAGATCCATTCAATCATTTTCAAATCCGTTTGGTCCCATTTTGGGTCACGGGGCTGCTGGAGCCTATCCCTGCCACTTGTAGGTGAAGGCTGAGAACACCTATCACACCCCCCCACACACACTGTCACACCGAGGGTCAATTTAGAACCAATGAACCTGTGAAGCGTGTTTTTGGACGATGGGAGGAACCTCGCCCTGCGGCAGAGAAAATGTTATGTAAAGTTCAAACATGTTAAAACGGAAGGAAAAACCACAAATTGGAACCAAATTTGAGACCTGGCATTATGATCCTCATATTGTTCACCTTCCAAAGTGATTTTTAGAACCCGGCTTGTTCTCTTGCTACATTGGGACTAAATGTTTCCTGCGGCCTTCCCGGCTGATGAGCGGGACAGTCCTAGGTTTGTCTGTCTTGTTTTAGGCATCTAGGATTCATAAATTCATGGGTGACACATCTATGATCATTCCGACGCAGAAACAAAACCAAAATGTCTACAAACCTTTCCAAGTGAGCCGTGGGAGGGACCATTGACGAGGAGCTACCCCGCCCCCCTTCCCACCCCATTGATGTTACTGTTTACACGCTCTGCTGCTAGCTTACAGCCCCTCAGACCTCCAACCTAACATTAAGCAGTATCAGATCTGTCCAATCACACGGTTTAGAGCCAAAGACGTACCTCGCCCAGCGTCCGTTTTACGTCACAAATACAATCTTTTTCAAATTGCATTTTTCGTCTTCTCCTTTGAATAAAGAAATACCCCAAAATGTGAGATTAATTTTTCTTTCTAAATGTCCTCCATCGTCAAAACATTCCACAAGACCATGTTAAAAACAGCAAAAACAGCATTTTCATTGGAGTGGTGCTTCAGAGTTTTGACACACAAACAACTTACACACTGTAGACTTTGAAACTGTTGGTGAACAAAGAAGAAAATCAAGACGAAGAGCAAAAGTCGCTGATGATTTGTGAGCAAAGTTCCTGAGAAATCTTATTATGGGATTCAAACTCTTAAGGAGTCATGGCTTTTTCCCATAAATCCATATTACCTGGGCTTACCTGCTTGCTTTTTAGCTTTGCTTTCATCACAGCACAATGATTATCCCCGCTTCCTGCACTTTTAAGAGATAAACGTTAAATTGAAAGTCATCTGCACTGTGCCGACTCTGCTTCATCGTGGGCCCGTAGCGTTAAATTAAATGTCACATGCTGGAAATGGGATCCAACAGTCTTGCATCAGCTGCCTTTTCTTCCAGCCGAAAAGAATAAACTGAATCTCTGATTAAGAATGAGCTGCAGTGGAGGCGGTGATGAATAAACACTACATCACGTCCCAGCCTTTCACAGGCTCTGAAGTGTTCAGGCAAACGGCAGAAATGAGCTCCGGCACGGTTCCAGACTACGGAACCCACTGAGTTCCCGTATCTGAAGGCTGTAGGATTCGTTCAAGTACTTCCCGGATGCGTGGAATGCCGCTGCAGAGGACTGATCATTTGTCATAGTCGCCAGAAAGACTGATTTGCTTGAAAGCCCCCGTTCTCCCTCTGTGTTTCATCGTGGATGTGTGCAGCCGTTTCTAATGCTACGGCATGTGACGCCCGATCGCGAACACTGAACGCTAGCGCATGTACTCACAGCTGGAAGAGGCTTGTTCTTTCAAACCACTATTCCTATATTTGGTAGATGGCGTGTTCTTCTATGGCGCTTTTTCCACCTTCCTGGAAGGCCCAAAAGGTGGGGTTCAGTGTCCCAGGGACACCGTATATGGAAGCATTTGAGTAGCATGATTAAACATAAAAGTCAAAACCAGAAATGCTTTTTCATTTTCAAAATAAAGCTGCGTTGACTCAAAATTAAAAAGAAAAAGCAATCCACCAAAATGCTTTTTCATTTTCTACTTCAACGCGGCTTATTCTGTCACTTAATTAAAATGATGATGAAAATGGTATTTGACATGTCATTTTCCAAAAGTTGTCTAGTAAGTGTGTAGCAAAATTAATTTAGAAATGTCTAATTTGATCATTAAATAGATTAACAGAAATGTTTTTTAATTTTCAAAATGTGACTTCAAATGACTCAAAAAGAAAATTTAAATCAATACTACAATACTACTTAAAAACTGCTTATTAATTCTTCTTAATAATCATTAAAGCTGCTTGGGCTGCATGGTGGCGCAGTGGTTAGCGCTCTTGCCTCACAGCAAGAAGGCCGTGGTTCAAGTCCCGGCTGGGGGACGTTAAAAACACATCAATGGGGGCCTTTCTGTGTGGAGTTTGCATGTTCTCCCCGTGTATGCGTGGGTTTTCTCCGGGGTCTCTGGCTTCCTCCCACCGTCCAAAAACATGCTTCATAGGTTAATTGGTAACTCTAAATTGTCCATAACTGTGAGTGTGAGAGTGAATGATATCACATGGGTGTGTGATTGTGGACATTCTACCCTGAGACAGACTGGTGACCTGTCCAGGGCGTCCCCTGCCTTCGCCCACAAGTGGCCGGGATAGGCTCCAGCAGCCCCGTGACCCCGAAAGGGACAATCGGTTAAGAAAATGAATGGGAAAAAAAAACAATAATTAAAGCAAAAATGCAAAGAGGGGATTGCATTTGTGTTTTCACATCCACCGGAGGAAGGTGGGGCGATGACGTCAGTGCTGTCTCCGTCTGTCCAGCTGCTAACAGACGCAGACATGCTAGGAGCCGTGCGTCCAGGCTTGTAGCTTTGTGTTAGCGGCAGAGGGGAGGGCTTTGTGACGGATGTGCTCTCCTGATGATTGCACACACCTTCTCAGGACTACGCAGCAGCATTTCCGCTTTCCGGCTTTTTGTCAAAACTTCCCCCAGACTAGCTTTGTCTTCGGACCGGCAGCCGCCTCGGCCTACCGAGCTCGCAAAGCCCCACGATCCGAAACGCCGGATCACCGAAGGCGGAAGTTTTGCTACGCAGACCTAAAACTGTAAACCATTAATATGAAATTGTGTTTCCAGTGGTGTCCAGACAAAATAAAGGCTGATGTTATTCTCACATATTTACATCCAAGATGCTCATTGCAACATTTTGGAGTATGGAGATCCTCCACGGCTAATGTTTTTAGCAATATTAGCCTAATGCTAACCCTTCTTCGGGGCTTTGCAGCCAAGAAAAAAGCACTGACCGCACGGATTTAAACAATTATGAGTGAGCAGGCCTTTAATAGTAATCACAACAGTAATAAAAGCACATTAGAAGATGGTCTCCTGTAGCTTGGTGCTGATTTTGCTGTTGGAGGACGGCTGCAGCCCCATCAACAGCTCTAGCACATTTCGCCATGCTAAACGTTTGCTGGTTGGACCAACACGCACTGATGTCATCGCCCCGCCTCCTCCCAGGAAATGCTGACTGGAATTGAGTTATCGCATGGTGGATGTGAAAACGAAAATGCAATCCCCTCTTTGCATTTTCGTTTTAATTATGACAGACTGAGCGAGGTTGAAGGCGAAAATGGAAAAGCATTTTGAAGGATTGATTTTTCATTTTATTTTTGAGTCATTTGATGCAGTGACTTTGTGAAAATGAAAAAGCATTTCTGGTATTGGCTTTTATTTTGAATTATGCTACACAAATGCTTCCATACCGTGTGACACAGCCTTAAGTCCCTGACTGGTCAAACTTCGCGTTCAGTGGCCGCACATTTTGCATGTAGAACCTGAAAACCAATTTAAAAACTTGTGTAGCGACTCGTGAACATGAGCGTTTTGAACACGAAAGTCTGAAACACGCATGTACGCGCATTTACATAGACTCTACATTGGAACTCGAACATGCGATGCCAAGGCCAGTGTGAACATAGCATTAGACTTTAGGACAGGAGAGAACCAGGATGAAAGCATTTCCATCAGACAACAGTTGGAACCTGACAGGAATGACTCTGAGAACACAATAGTAACTTCTACAGGAGGTCATAAATGGATCAGAACAGTAAAAGAACGACTCGTATCTCCAGGAAAGTCAGTGTGAGAATAGATGACACCATTGGTAAAATATTGGTACTCAGCAGATCTTCCCTAAAAAGGCGCTCATTGGAGTTGGCAGGTCTGAACTTTCAAAAGTCCAGTTAAGTCTAGACGGTTTTCTCTGTTACAATAAAGACTTCAGTGAATGAAGAGGAACAGTTGCTGAAAGAACGTAAACTAAAGGGTAAAGGGTTCATCACATGTCAGCAAGCTGCTAAGATATATTCGTTTGTCTTAAATAATCAATTTAAAGCAGTGCTTCTCAATTATTTTTTGCCAGGCCCCCCACTAGGAAAAAGAAAATGTTTCGCGCCCCCCCCCATACCCCCACCCCATCCACACACTGTATATAGGTTAGTATCTAAGAAAATTGTGTAAGTATACCTAAAATTGTATCTTTTAACATTAACAAAAGAAAAAAGCTAAATGATTCCACTTCAAATTTCAACAAATATTAACTTTATTTAGCCACACAGAAACCCTGTTCTAGTCTAAAACAGAAAAGAAGCTTAAAGGGCCTGAAATAAAGTCTTTATTTAAACTAGAAACATTTTGACCAACTGAACCATTTGATGCTGAGAAAAATAATTCAATCAATAAATAATCTTAAATGTAAATTGATCTGAAACATTAACACAGCAGCACCAATATATTTAACACTTTATTTTTGAAGAAATAGATAAAAACATTGTGTTGATTTTTATTTTTCTAAATTATCTATAGTTTATTTATGACGTCATAAAGTGCAGCTGTTTTCCTGCATTACCTGCTGTCTTTATGTCAAATACTAAACAACACCAACTAACCAACAGGCAGACGTAAAAATCAAGTTATATGGAAAATAAAGACACGTCATCAAAATGTCTAGAATAGTTCATAAAGAATGACATTATTAGCATTAGCTGAGGAGTCTATAGGCAGCGATGATCCAGGTGTTGGGGAACAGGCAGCGCCTGCAGCTCCTCCGCGTGCCCCCTGTCACCTAGCAACCAGAGCCCACACCACCCCTCCCCTTTCCCTCTCAGTCACGCAGCCGCGTGTGACAGGAGACGGGAACGCGCGGCTGCAGGAACGAAGATTCACTGTTTCAGGCTGAAAACTCTGTGATTTAACAGACAATAGGAATAGACAATAGGCGCAGGTTTTTTTCCAAGCACTGAGCCGCTGTCACCACGTTAAATGTGCGCACCGGACAATCGCCCATATTGCCTGTGCCTAAAACCGCCACTACCGCGCGCCCCCCCTGGCATCGCTCCGCGCCCCCCCTGGGGGGCGCGCCCCACTATTTGAGAAGCACTGATTTAAAGCAAGTGTGATCTAGTTTTCTTAAGCTGTTCGATGTTTAAAATGAGGCTCTTTTTGCCTTTTAGATGGGTTTGATTCCTTTTTTGCAGCTATTTATGGCAGTATCATTATTTTTCTATTTAACTTCCCACTGCCAGCGACATGATAGTGATGATGACATGTTTGCACACAATGGACCAATAATCAGACTTTTCTAGTAGATTCTGAACTGCCATGACCAAACTTAAAGAGGGGCCGTGTTGGACTGGAGTTTGTTTCTTCTAAAAATGGTCTGCTGGGTTGGATGGGGTCCAGGTCGAGATTTGTTGAGTCCACATATCTACCAACTCAAGTCAAAGCAACCAAAATCTAATAAACTCAAACTGACAAATAAAGAAAAATGATCATTTCTCCACAGTGAATAAAAATAAAGTCATAAAGAACATTTCTAAAAGTCGAACTGATTGGTTTCTGGGTGAAAGGTCAGACTTTTTAACAAGGAAATTTGCTTCCTTTTGCAAACCAGACTCTGCTGATCATTTGAAGAACTGCGGTACTTAAAGGTAAATGTAAAAGTAAACGTTATTGTCCTCAAAGAGGACATTTGTTCTGGGCCACAGAGCTGCAAACTGTTACAACATACTTCCACGTTCACACATCACAAGCCGCGTTTCCATGGGCAAAAGTAATTGGAAAGAACGCCTGATCGGAAAGAAAATGTGTCATGTAAACGCGCCGTTCGGAATACTCTGCCCCGGTCAGACTCTTTCGGATCAAACTTTCTTTCCGATCGAGATAGGTGGGTTATACCTATCATTTATCCGATCGTGGAGCATGTAAACGGTCATTCCGATCGTGGATCACTTCTGCTCTGGTTTACGTCATTCATAGACGGTGTTTTGCTGAGAGAAAGCTTTGGAGCTCATACGGGACCGACCAGGAGGCCCCGCGTAAAGCGCAGCTCCGCTCTCGCCCCGCTGGCTCTCCCCTCTCTTTCACCCCTCACAGGGAGATGCGGGGGGGATGCGTACCCACGACTTCTGGACCCGGCACCCGAGCTCTGCGTTCGGGCTCCAGTGCCAGTGGACCGAGTGAACCTCTCTGAGCAAAGCAGCAGGATTTATTGTGTTTGAGGGGGGGGATGCTTAGTTACGTGTGCGTTTTGTTATTTCGTTGTGTGATAATTCGAACTGCGAGCGGACCCGCCGCTCTGGGTTAGCGGCTGCAGGACTCAGGAGAACCGAGCAGAGCACGAGCCGCCAGCTCACACACAGCGGAGCGGCTTGGGGCAGTGTGTGAGCTTTTCAGAGTAGAAATGTCACTCAGTCCTTAGAAACTGTTAAGAAAAATCACATGGAATTGTGTTTCCAGTTGAGCCCCGACAAAATAAAGGCTGAGGTTATTCACAGACATTTACGTCCAGCCAAGTTGCCGATTGCAGCGTTTCCCCGCATGGTGTTGGATTTTGTGTCCATCAAAAAGCTAATGTTGTTAGCCCGTGTTGTTAGCCTCTCCTAACACTGGGTTCTCCGTTTTTCCTCAAAAAAAGCAGTGACCCCACGGATTAAATATAAAATGATGAGCGAACAGGACCTTCATAATATTCATAACATTAATAAAAGCCTGTTTGGAAGATCGTCTCGTATATTACTGAGCTGCTGCATAATAAAAGTCTGTGGCAGCAACGGTGTATTTACAACGGGACCTACTTCCTCATCCGGGTGTTTTTACACTACTGCGCATGCCCACATGATTTATTCCGACCGAAAGTGTGACCCATGGGAACGTTTGTTCTAATCGGAAAAAGGTTTTCTGGGCCCATGTGCACGGGTGTATTTTAACCCGACCATTGATCCGATCGAGATATTCTGCCCATGTAAACGCGGCTACATACATGATAAAAGAGCATAAAGCCATTACATAGTAAGTAGATAAAAACAGAGTATACAGATTTACCCCCCCAGGCCAGACCCACACAGTCGAGAACACGAATAGAAAAAAGTAAAAAAAAATGTAAAAAGTTTCATACGATCCCTCAAATCCACATTGCTAAAAGTTATTCTTTGTAAAATCCAGTAACTATTCGCAACACAAAACTCTGCCTAAAAGACAACAACTATTAAAACTAGGACTGGAGTCCAACATAATAAATACATGAGCTCCTTACAACAAGTGAGAAGAACAGTTGAGTTCTTTCTAAGGCGTCTGCTGTACAACGATTTCCCTCTGCAAACACAACTAATCAGTTCTTGTTCAGCAGGGTAACTGCTGCTGGAATAAATGAAGATCTGAATCGAATTGTTTTGTATTTGACTGCTCTAAAACTCTGCCTGAAGGTAAAAGCTCAAATTCCGGGAAGAGAAAGTGACCGGGCTCATTTATTATTCTCCTTGTTAGCCTAAGTGTTGTTTCCTCATATGTGACTTGCAACGTTTGATGATCCTTACGGCCACAGATCTTGAGGGCAACGTTGAGTTGCTTGTAAAGTTTATTTTTATCTTTGACACTGAGTGCCCCAAACCATGCTGCCATTGCGTGTAACGCTAGGCTTTCCAGAACTGAATTGGAAAATGTGATCATTATCTTAGAGCTGACACCAAACAACCTCAACCTTCTCAAAAAGTAGAGTCTTGGGGCGAGTTTTCCACAAAGATAGTCTACATGAACAGTCCATCTCAGTTGGTTATCAATCCAAACACCCAAATATCTGATAGAGTTTACTGCTTCAATCTGACTGCTTCCAATTGCTAAAGGTCTATGTGAGGTGACACCTTTTGGATCAAATATGATCTCTTTGGTTTTTGTTGTGTTCAGTAGTAAATTATGATCCTCACACCATTTATTGAAGTGTTTGACCTCATCACAGTAAAGTGAAGGGTTATCTGCAACGGAAAGGAGACTGACAATACTTGTGTCATCGGAGAACTTTATCATTTTGTTTTGGGTGTGGCTGCTTTGACAGCTGTTAGTGTAAAGAGTAAAGAGCAATGGTGGACTCACTGCCCCCTGTGGTGGACTCACTGCCCCTTGTGGTGGACTCACTGCCCCCTGTGGTGGACTCACTGCCCCCTGTGGTGGACTCACTGCCCCTTGTGGTGGACTCACTGCCCTTGTGGTGTCCCGGTATTACAATTGAACTCTTTTGAAAGTGTGCCATTGAGCTTTTCTTGTTGTGTTCTATCAGTCAGGATTGAAAAAAAGCATTTAACCATGTCTGGATTTACGTTCATTTCCAACATCTTTGTGATCAGGATCGCTGGTTGTACAGTACCAAAGGCAGAACTAAAGTCTGTCTTCCTGGTTTACGTACATCTCAGGAAGAGCAAGCGAGGGTTTCCGTCTGTCTCAAGTGGCACCAAAACGCTCAAGGCGCCACACAACATCAACATGCACAGCCTGTACTGTGTTTTTCAAATAGTGGTTAGTTTCAGTACGAATATATTTTTTATGAAGCTTTTTAGAAAAGTTTTACCTCCTAATTCCTTCCCACGACATAACTGTGACCTTTTACGCACCCCGTATTTTCAACCAGAGATAAACTTAAATGGTTCCAGTTTCCTCTTTATTGTAAATAAGATGGTAAATAAGTGGTTAAAAGCAATAATAAAATACATTTTGCCATTGCATCATGGATGTTTCCATTGACTACAGTGAGGTGATCACCACTCCAGGCAGACAGACAGAGAACCGCTGCGGTACGGGGAAGCCTCCTACATCTTATGATGTTTTTCTTATTTTCATGGAGACAATAATGAATAGATCCTCTGTTTGATTCTTGTTTTATTTTCCCCCTTTTGAATGAATGTGGGTCACAGAGACCCAGATGTAGCAGGCGGCATGGACGGAGAGCGTACCGGGATGTGAATGAACCCAGACATGGAGACGGGATTACCGATGCTTCTGTAGAGCTTTTTGAAAGAAACTAGAAGGAGCTCCAGAGGAAAATGCAGGGTTGAATGCTATGTCGATGAAGACAAAATGAAACTTCAAGGGTAACAATTGGCACAAAAACAATTAAAGAAAGAAAGAAAGAAAAGATCAACGTTGACCCTTAATAAAGTGAAAACAGCACAATAACAAAAAAGATAATTTTGTGAAAAATGCCAGAGCCGGGTATCGAACCAGCGAGCGTCTGCACCAAGAATTCCCCATGTATTTCAATGGAGGCAGAAATCCTGGAAATCCTGGAATATCTGGAAAAGTTCAAGGATTTGAAGGACTAGAAGTCCTAGCTGGAACAAGCTGAAAGAGCGGAACATTTGAATAGTTGAATGGATAAAATAGATGAAAAACTGTAGGAGTTAAGCAGCAAAAGATGGAGGAAGATACTAGAATAAAGAAAGAGAAACAGGAAAACGATGGAAAACCAATACATCTGATCTCTATGAGACACACAGACAGAAATGTGAAGGTTTCTGCTGTAAATCCAAGTATTGCTCACATCCGTGTTGATGAACAGCTAATCACATGAATTATTATTATTATTATTTAATGTTTGTACCCATGTCAGGTCATGGGCTCCTCGGCTCGTGCTGAAGCTTTTAATGGAATAAAACATTTTGTCAGTTTGTGAAGCAAACAGGAATTCCACTGTGACGAGGCTAAACGGTGTGTTTTCCTCCTGTTTACCGTGCCATAAAGAAACCTTTACACGGGAAGCTGTCTGCTCCTCCTCGGCTCGTGCTGAGCGCAGCCGCTTACCTGTCCAAACATGGCGCCAACACCTCGCCGAGTGACAACTCCTTTAATGTCAGCGTTTTAAGAAATTCGTCCGGCTGACTCACGGACGCATGCGGCTGTGGGGATTTTCCACGGGAACGTCTGAGTGATGGTAATGAGCTGGAGATGACAGCAGCCGAGCACTTAGAGTCGGCACGGAGCCCAATTATCCACCGGCACCTGTCGCAGTCATGTGGGCTCTATGGACGGGAGCTTTCAAACAGCCCCCCCCACAGTATGCTAACACTTCACTAGAAGAGGGGGGTTCTCCAGTCATGAGCAAACTGTCCGTTTGTTCTCTATATCATCACAGCAGCATGCGCTGCTTCTTACCCTCATGATTGACTTGGAGCAAATGAATTAAAACCAGGCTAATGTTGATTCCCACCATGCTAGCAGCCGATGCTGCACCCTGTTGGTCTGTTCTAAAAAAAACTAAAATAGGTTCTTTCTTTCTAACTTTGTAAAACTGTTTCCCTTTTGGAAAAATGCTTTTTTGCTTTAGAGAAATCGACAGTTTTCAGTTAAATGTTGTGCTGTAATGTTAAAGATTTACATTCTGTCACAGTCAGGCAAGAACCACAAACAAAGATTTAACGAATTTGAGCAGAAAAATACACAACTAATACTTCACAGACGCAGGAAACTGGGTGTACTCTGAAGGGCCAGGCAGAGCTCCTGAAATGCAAAAGAATGGAGCTAAAGCTCCGGTGTTCACAGGTAAAGTCCCGTCTGTCTGCATACATTAGTTGAGGGTGCGACTTATACTCAGGTGTGATCTAAATGTGACTTTTTTTTTTACATATTAGCAGCAACCATTAGAGGGCGCTGTGGTATCTGCTCCTGACATCAGAGGAAGAAGCAACACTCAGTCTGACTTGGCAGTTGTTCCAAAGTGGCACAGAGGTTGATTTCAATGGATTTAGTGATTTGAAGTGATATAAAGAGTTTAGTTGACTTGTCAGAATGTTCTTTATGTTACGATTATAACAATATATGTTAGTTTGTTGCGCTAAAATACGAGGTTCTTCCTCTGTTTCATGAAGCTAAATAAGCATCAGTGTGTAACAATAGTGAAGTGTGCAGATATTTACTCTACTCCACTGTAGTTATTTCTTCTGTTAGCCTTTTAAGATATAAAGTCCGTCTTTGGTTCTGTATTTTGTTGAATACATTTCTACCAAAAGTGTAATTTATGCTCCAGTAGGTTTCTGTGATTTAAACTCTGGAGCGATTTATAATAAAAAAAAAAAAGATAGTTGGACATAATAATAATGTTCAATGTGTGAACAGTTTCCACTTCCCTAAATAAACAGCTTAGAAAGAATAGTAGTTAACATATTTAAAAGAATCTTTTTTTGTGTCTGGGATGGAGGATAAAGTCATTTCTCAGAGGAGAAACAGTGGATGCAGTTTATTTTTTCTGTCATAATCTCTGACAGGAATCTACACGGTAAAAATGAAACCTTGAATTGTACCGTCATACTGACTCCACCTTCAGTATTTTGAAAGTTTTGGTTGGATTCACAAGCTAACTAGTTCAAACAAACATGCTGCTGACGATGAGAGCAGTTAAACCAAAAACCAGCTGATCTAAAAGCAGAAGATCATCCCGTCTGTCTTTGTGTTTCTACAAAGCCACATGTTGCCAAAAAAAAGCAAATCTTCTGTCAATTAATGCGGAAAACGTGAAATAACGACGGGCAACAATTGTGTGTTTTCTCCAAAAGCTTTTAGGTAAACAATTTCCTTCATCATTTGGTTTGTAGCAGTAATCTGAGGAGGGGCGACCGCTAGAAATCCTCTATCTGCGTTTCTGTGCACGAGAAAGCAAAAGTGGGTCCCACCTCTGGAGCGCAAACCAATTAACAGACAGCACACATGTCACACCGTGAAAGTTGAGACGGGCGAAGGAAAAGAAGATCCGATTTGAAAAAACAGCCTGACATTACAGCTTTAAAGCAATCAGCCACTGTGGGTTTTCGATCTATGAATAGTTGATGGAGCAGAAAAGAAACACAATCCATGAAGGAGTTCATCTTCTTCATTTCCCAAAATGGGAAGATGTGGTAACCCAACAGCAAAAGTCACATTGTGAAGATGTGTAGTTCTGTTTGGAACTGGTTTCATGTTGTGCATGGCCTTTAGGGTAGTCCAGATGTGGTTTCTGGTTGAAATCCCCCACAGCTGCTCATCAGTCTTTAATAATTGCTTCAGTAAAAACTCCTCTCAGCGGATTTCCTTTTTAGATATGAGTGTTGGTTTCAGTTTGTATATCAAACTGATTACAAAACTTTCTTGATGTGATGATGGTCACACATGATGTGAAAACACAAAGCCTGTGCACCCTACGTAACCACGTGTGTCACACATTCCTGAAGGCCGTGTCAAACAGCCACTACGTACATTCTGCTCCACCTGTATGGATGACAACTGGTCATACGTGAACATATGTGGAAAAAGTGAGAAACGTTGTGGTCTCCTTCACGGATGTGTCACAAATGAAACCATGTTAAAACCACAGAAGAAGTAGAAATAAGTCCGTTGGACATACGTGGAATGGTTGTGAAAAGACCCACATTTGCGTATGCATCTCACAAAAATCACGCACAATTGCACAAGATTTACGTACTAATTGTGTAGAAGCAGCGTGAAATATGCGTAAATTGTGTAACTGTCAAAAAAACAAAAATTTTATACAGCTCCTCGACAGACATCTGCGCCCATCGATAAATGACGCAATGAAATCTTATAAATGGCGTATATCACACAAGTATCACAAAATACTAAAATATATTAAAAAATACATAAAAAGTGTAGCTGTGTGTCGCGGTCTTAAAAGCCATGTTTCATTAGCATGATCCAAACTTTCCTTATGTAGCCAGTTGTAAATACCTCGGTGATGGTTTCTGTCCTGTAGTTCATCATCATACCACTAGGGGCAGTAGAGGGCTCATTTTAAAATGACTGATTGTTTGCTAATTTCTAAAGCTTTAAAGTCAAATAATTCTTATTTATTGCTTAAAACATATAGAATTCACAGAAATAAGACAACATTGATTAATAATCAATTCTGTATAATTTTTTTCTTAACAGTGAAAAATAAAGACGGTCAAAATAAGATGACAGAGGGAGAAATTTTGAAGAAAGACAACAATGAGATTTTATTGTTCCCAAACAAAAACAACAAAAATAATGCAACTGTTTCTGGGAGAGCTTGTTGCTACCACTGCAACCAAGACTGAAAAAGCACCTGAGTTGCTAGTGTTACACGCCCCCTAGTGGTTACTTGGGGAAATGACCTAAAATCCCACCTGGGTAGGTGGAGGGCCGTCTGTCGCCCTCACACTGAAGCTCTTCACATTTCTCATGGGTTAAACAGCACTTTAGCTGGAAATGCCTCAGGTGCAGACGCACTGCTCACATTATTTTAATGAGAAGCCGAAGCACCAGCTGAGGTCAGCGCTACCAGGCAAAAGAATCAATGTTCCAGTCAGAGAGGATTCCTCAGAAAGCTCACATAATAATTCTACCAATTACAACCAAAACCTTCAATTGTCCATTTTATGTTTTTAAAAAACGATTTAATTGTGAACACACCGTGAACTGAGGTGCACTTATGGCTGGGATATTTCAGAGAGACATGTTTATGTCATAAAATGTGGGATTTTTGGAGTCGTGTTGCTCTTTGCAGTAAGGATTCTTTATCACTTGTAGTGTATTATAGAAAGCTATACAATGGCTTCAACATTTTCATCCTTGTTTTCCTCTAACTTCAAACCTTCATGGAAAAAGACAGGAAGTCCAACATTATGGATTGAAAACACCTGTTGCTCAGTATCGCCCTCTATTGGCCTACAGTACACACATTTACAGCTTTAAACCATAGATCATAACATTTAGCACCTCATTAAAGACATCTCTAAGTTCTGTGGTTATAATCTTTGCCAATCTCTTGTTAGGACCTCGTCTTTTACAGTTTGTAATCTAATCAAACATGAGCTGGATCCTTGAACTCCACCGACACCTTCGGCCCTGCGGTGCATCATTTGTTGATGGATTTGGTAATAATTGACACAATTTAATAAATGCGTCTTTATACGGTTTGAAAATGCAATAAAATCCAGTCAGGCAATGACAACATTGACAGCGTTACAATATCTGGCATATCTCCACGGGAGAAGAAACCATTTCAACGATGATCCGATAACATTAAAAGCAATAATAGGAGCTGCTGATGTTCTGGTTCCCCATATTAAAAACGTCTTCCTCTCCTCGCAGCTCGGGCCGTTTTATGCTGCACCACCAGTCAAAAATGAGCTACAGCTTGGACTTAATGAGTACAATTAATCAACAATCAATTTTTATTAAAGAGCGGAGGAAAAACAGCATTTTTATCCCCTTTTAAATTAGTGACATAAATCACGTCACGTCTTTATACCGAAGGCTTCCGGTGACGCCGTTCAACTTCCATCAGTTGAAGGTTTTGTGACACAGGTGGAAACCGAAGCGCCAAACGTTTTCTGCCTTTCACCTGGAAAGCTGTGGATATTTGCACCTCTGTGTCCTTTTCCAGTTCCAAACCCCTGACCTGAAACCTCCATCTTTCAGAAGCGGTTTGATCTTAACTGTTTTGTTGTTTTTATTTTTCTGCTTTTACTTTTTACAATCGTTTAGAAAACGTATATGTCTGCCATTTGTTTTGGACATTTTTCATTTCCTGCATCTGCAACTACCTGTTCTAGCAGCCCCCACCCCTGCAGACGTCTTCTGATTGCTTATCTTTTCTGGTTAACTGTCCTGTTTCTAGCTCAGCATTTAAAGTTGTAACTGATCATTTCAGTGCACAGAAACACAGATGGGACGGGGGAGATCTTGTTAACACCCGAAGGGGAGGGGCTTATTTCATTTCTGTTGAGTTAGGACAATATTGGCCTTGGATCAATCAACAGATCTGCATGTTCCAAACCCCATTGTTATTCCACAGATAACCATGTGTGTGCATTGGCGAGGGGCGGGGGGGGGGGGGGCTGCTTTAATGCTAAGTCAAAGTACAGGTGCGGGGATGGATGGAAGCTTGGATTGATGGATAGATGGATGGATCAATGGATTTATGCATGGATGGATGGATGGATGGATGGATGGATGGGTGGATGGATGGGTGGATGAATGGATGATAGATAGATGGATGGATGGATGGGTGGATGGATTGATGGATGGATGGGTGGATGGGTGGATGGATGGATGGGTGGATGGATGATTGGATGGATGGGTGGATGGTTGGATGATAGATTGATGGATGGTTGGATGACGGATGGATGGATAGATGGATGGATGGATGGTTGGATGGGTGGATGGATGGTTGGATGGATGGATAGTTGGTCGGATGGATGGATGGATAGATGCTTGGATGGATGGATGGATGGGTGGGTGGATGGATCGCTGGATGATTAGATGATGAGTGGATGGGGAGATGGTTGGATGATGGATTGATGGGTGGATGGATGGTTGGATGATGGATGGATGGGTGGATGGATGGTTGGATGATGGATGGATGGGTGGATGGTTGGATGATGGATGGATGGTTGGATGATGGATGGATGGATGTGTGGATGGATGGATGGATGGGTGGATGGATGGATGGATGGATGGGTGGATGGATGGATGGATGAATGGATGATAGATGGATGGATGGATGGATGGGTGGATGAATGGATGATAGATGGATGGATGATGGATGGATGGATGGATGGATGGATGGATGGGTGGATGGATGACTGGATGGATGGGTGGATGGTTGGATGATAGATTGATGGATGGTTGGATGGGTGGATGGATGGTTGGATGGATGGATGGTTGGTCGGATGGATGGGTGGATAGATGCTTGGATGGATGGATGGATGGGTGGGTGGATGGATCGCTGGATGGTTAGATGATGAGTGGATGGGGAGATGGTTGGATGATAGATTGAAGGGTGGATGGATGGTTGGATGATGGATGGATGGGTGGATGGATGGTTGGATAATGAATGGATGGGTGGATGGATGGATGGGTGGATGGTTGGATGATAGATGGATGGTTGGATGATGGATGGATGGATGGATGGGTGGATTGATGGGTGGATGGATGGTTGGATGATGGATAGATGGATGGGTGGATGGATGGATGATGGATGGATGATTGGATGGATGGATGGGTGGATGGATGGATGGATGGATGGTTGGATGATGGGTGGATTGATGGGTGGATGGATGGTTGGATGATGGATAGATTGATAGATCCTTGTAGGATGGTTGGTCGGATGGATGGGTGGATAGATGCTTGGATGGATGGATGGATGGATGGGTGGGTGGGTGGATGGATCGCTGGATGGTTAGATGATGAGTGGATGGGGAGATGGTTGGATGATGGATTGATGGGTGGATGGATGGATGATGGATGGATGGGTGGAAGGATGGTTGGATGATGGATGGATGGTTGGATGATGGATGGATGGATGGATGGATGGGTGGATTGATGGGTGGATGGATGGTTGGATGATGGATGATGGATGGATGGATGGATGGATGGATGGATGGGTGGATGGATGGTGGATGGATGGTGGATGGATGGGTGATGGATGGATGGATGAATGGTGGATTGATGGGTGGATTGATGGGGGAGGATGGTGGGATGATGGGTAGATTGATGGGTGGATGGATGGGTGGATGATGGATAGATGAATAGATGCTTGGATGGATGGGTGGGTGGATGGATGGATGAATGGTTGGATGATGGGTGGATTGATGGGTGGATGGATGGTGGGATGATGGGTAGATTGATGGGTGGTTGGATGGTTGGATGATGGATAGATGGATAGATGCTTGGATGGATGGGTGGGTGGATAGATGCTTGGATGATGGATGGATGGTTGGATGGGTGGATGGATGGATGGATGGTTGGATGATGGATTGATGGGTGGATGGATGGTTGGATGATGGATGGATGGTTGGATGATGGATGGATGGTTGGATTGTTGGATGGATGGATGGATGAATGGTTGGATGATGGGTGGATTGATGGGTGGATGGATGGTGGGATGATGGGTAGATTGATGGGTGGATGGATGGTTGGATGATGGATAGATGGATAGATGCTTGGATGGATGGGTGGGTGGATAGATGGTTGGATGATGGATGGATGGTTGGATGGGTGGATGGATGGATGGATGGTTGGATGATGGATTGATGGGTGGATTGATGGTTGGATGATGGATGGATGGATGGATGGGTGGATGGATGGATGATGGATGGATGGTTGGATGGATGGATGGATGGATGGGTGGATGGATGGATGGTTGGATGATGGATGGATGGTTGGATGGATGGATGGATGGGTGGATGGATGGTTGGATGATGGATGGATGGTTGGATGGTTGGATGGATGGCTGTTGGGTGGATGGTTGGCTGTTGGATAGGTGGGTGGATGGTTGGATGTTGAATGGATGGGTGGTTGGATAGATGGTTGGATGATGGTTGGATGGTTGGATGGATGGCTGTTGGGTGGATGGTTGGATGTTGGATAGGTGGGTGGATGGTTGGATGTTGAATGGATGGGTGGTTGGATAGATGGTTGGATGATGGTTGGATGTTGGATGGGTGGATGGATGGATAGATGGACAGATGCTTGGATGGATGGGTGGGTGGATGGATGGTTGGATGATGGATGGATGGGTGGATGGATGGATGGATGGAAGCTTGGATGGATAGATGGATAGATGGATTTATGGATAGATGGATGGATGAATGGATGGATGGATGGGTGGATGGATGATTGGATGGATGGATGGGTGTATGGATGGATGGTTGGATGATGGATGGATGAATGGATGATAGATGGATGGATGGATGGATGGATGGATGGATGGGTGGATGGATGGGTGGATGAATGAATGATAGATGGATGGATGGATGGTTGGATGATGGATGGATGGATGAATGGATGGATCAATGGATTTATGCATGGATGGATGGATGGATGGATGGATGGTTGGATGGATGACTGGATGGATGGGTGGATGGTTGGATGATAGATTGATGGATGGTTGGATGGGTGGATGGATGGTTGGATGGATGTATGGTTGGTCGGATGGGTGGGTGGATAGATGCTTGGATGGATGGATGGGTGGGTGGATGGATAGCTTGATGGTTAGATGATGAGTGGATGGGGAGGTGGTTGGATGATGGATTGATGGGGAGGTGGTTGGATGATGGATTGATGGGTGGATGGATGGTTGGATGATGGATGGATGGTTGGATGGAGGGTTGGATGATGAATGGATGGGTGGATGGATGGATGGGTGGATGGTTGGATGATAGATGGATGGTTGGATGATGGATGGATGGATGGGTGGATTGATGGGTGGATGGATGGTTGGATGATGGATAGATGGATGGGTGGATGGATGGTTGGATGGATGGATGGATGGATGGGTGGATGGATGGATGGATGGATGGATGGATGAATGGTTGGATGATGGGTGGATTAATGGGTGGATGGATGGTTGGATGATGGATAGATGGATAGATGCTTGGATGGATGGGTGGGTGGATGGATGGTTGGATGATGGATGGATGGTTGGATGGGTGGATGGATGGGTGGGTGGATGGATCGCTGGATGGTTAGATGATGAGTGGATGGGGAGATGGTTGGATGATGGATTGATGGGTGGATGGATGGATGGATGATGGATGGATGGGTGGATGGATGGTTGGATGATGGATGGATGGTTGGATGATGGATGGATGGATGGATGGGTGGATTGATGGGTGGATGGATGGTTGGATGATGGATGGATGGATGGATGGATGGGTGGATGGATGGATGATGGATGGTTGGATGGATGGATGGATGGATGGGTGGATGGATGGATGGATGGATGAATGGTTGGATGATGGGTGGATTGATGGGTGGATGGATGGTGGGATGATGTGTAGATTGATGGGTGGATGGATGGTTGGATGATGGATAGATGAATAGATGCTTGGATGGATGGGTGGGTGGATGGATGGATGGATGAATGGCTGGATGATGGGTGGATTGATGGGTGGATGGATGGTGGGATGATGGGTAGATTGATGGGTGGATGGATGGTTGGATGATGGATAGATGGATAGATGCTTGGATGGATGGGTGGGTGGATAGATGGTTGGATGATGGATGGATGGTTGGATGGGTGGATGGATGGTTGGATGATGGATTGATGGGTGGATGGATGGTTGGATGATGGATGGATGGATGGATGGATGGATGGATGGGTGGATGGATGGATGATGGGTGGATGGTTGGATGGATGGATGGATGGATGGGTGGATGGATGGTTGGATGATGGATGGATGGTTGGATGGATGGATGGATGGATGGGTGGATGGTTGGATGGATGGCTGTTGGATGGGTGGGTGGATGGTTGGATGTTGTATGGGTGGGTGGATGGTTGGATGTTGAATGGATGGGTGGGTGGATAGATGGTTGGATGATGGTTGGATGTTGGATGGGTGGATGGATGGATAGATGCTTGGATGGATGGATGGATGGATGGATGGATGGATGGATGGATGGATGGATGAATAGATGCTTGGATGGATGGATGGATGGATAGATGCTTGGATGGATGGGTGGGTGGATGGATGGATGAATAGATGCTTGGATGGATGGATGGATGGATGGATGAATAGATGCTTGGATGGATGGATGGATGGATGGATGAATAGATGCTTGGATGGATGGATGGATGGATGGATGGATGAATAGATGCTTCGATGGATGGATGGATGGATGGATGGATGGATGAATAGATGCTTGGATGGATGGATGGATGCATGGATGGATGGATGGATGGTTGGATGATGGATTGATGGGTGGATGGATGGTTGGATGATGGATGGATGGATGGATGGATGGATGGATGGATGGATGGATGGGTGGATGGTTGGATGATGGATGGATGGTTGGATGGGTGGATGGATGGTTGGATGATGGATTGATGGGTGGATGGATGGTTGGATGATGGATGGATGGATGGATGGATGGATGGGTGGATGGATGGATGATGGGTGGATGGTTGGATGGATGGATGGATGGATGGGTGGATGGATGGTTGGATGATGGATGGATGGTTGGATGGATGGATGGATGGATGGGTGGATGGTTGGATGGATGGCTGTTGGATGGGTGGGTGGATGGTTGGATGTTGTATGGGTGGGTGGATGGTTGGATGTTGAATGGATGGGTGGGTGGATAGATGGTTGGATGATGGTTGGATGTTGGATGGGTGGATGGATGGATAGATGCTTGGATGGATGGATGGATGGATGGATGGATGGATGGATGGATGGATGAATAGATGCTTGGATGGATGGATGGATGGATAGATGCTTGGATGGATGGGTGGGTGGATGGATGGATGAATAGATGCTTGGATGGATGGATGGATGGATGGATGAATAGATGCTTGGATGGATGGATGGATGGATGGATGAATAGATGCTTGGATGGATGGATGGATGGATGGATGGATGAATAGATGCTTGGATGGATGGATGGATGGATGGATGGATGGATGGATGAATAGATGCTTGGATGGATGGATGGATGCATGGATGGATGGATGGTCCCTGTCTCTCTTTTGCTCTCAGTTTACATTAAAAACCAACAAGTCAGTAGTTTGAACCTCCAAGTGGTTCAATCCTCTCTATCTGTCTTGTTTTAGTGGCATTGATTCACTTGCTTCAGCTTTGATATTTCCCGGCGTGTCACGTTTTGCAGAAGCCTCCTAATGAAGCTTTGATTGTGTCTGAAAGTCCTTCCTTTCTGCTCTGCTGCTCGTTTTTGCCTCACAGCTTAAACACTGTGACTCCGACAGAATCGCCTTTTGTCCTTTTGAGGAATTTCTGCTCCGACTCCAAACCTAATTTCTCATTCCACGGACTTTGGTTCAGCGGAACTCTCATGCAGCGCTCATTATTAAGGCGCTAACGTGAATAGACTGAACACTGAGGTTTCCCCGCCGTCACTGAGTTGTTTTCTCCTCGGATCAGCCGCTCAGTTCTCCGTCTGCAGTGAGTAACTGCTGCACACTCACACTGGAGTCGGGCGTTTTCATACGGCTAACATTCAAAACGACCATGAAAGCAATCTGGCACCACAAATTAGCCTGTCATTTAGCCGGGATTACAAAGCTCATGAAGGGCAGAGGCGGAAAGAGCTTCAGCCTCACTGCTGGACAACAGTTACAAAAAAGCAGGAAAATGTTTCAGTTAAAGTAGAGGCTCCACAGATCCACCAGAACAGATCAAGTAAGCAGATCTGTTTCCTGGTTTCACTCAGGGTTGTTGGTCCCCGCAGCTCAGTATCGCCATTGTGTTTGTTACTATAGTCTATAACACATATGTCATCTCAAGGCCCGGGGGCCAAATGTGGCCCTCCATGTCATTTTATGTGGCCCGCGAGATCATAAAAGTTTTTAATTTCTTAGAATAAAAAATAAAAATTGGTGTCTATTTATTCATATATCTTGGGGGAATCAGACTTAAAATATCAGATTGATATATATATATTAGGATGTAAACACTGTCAATATAACCTAACCTGACAGAATCAAATTTAAAAGGATTTATGCTAAAGTAACAAGCAAAGTTGTATGTTTTCTATGCAACTCTAATTGTCACTTTAAAAAGTTATAGTAAATAAATAATGAGTTATTTAACATTAAGAAGTAGTTACATTTATTCTTCATTACATTTAGTTACATGCATAAGTTATATCTGGCCCTTTGAGGACAGCTGCTATGCTGCTGTGGCCCTCAGTGAAAATGAGTTTGACACCCCTGGTCTATAAGGACATTTTTCCAGTTTACACGCCACACAAATGGGACATTTTGTATTATGACGACACAGCGTGTGCGCGGGTTTTAAACAAAACATTTGTTTGTCCACGGGCGGCCGTGGTCCAGTGGTAGGGCGGTCGACTCATGATCGTAAGATTGCAGGTTCGATTCCCGCCTTGCGCGCCCATGTGTCGAAGTGTCCTTGGGGAAGACACTGAATCCCACCTTGCCTCTGGTGGGAGGTTGGCGCCAGTGTTCGGCAGCGGAGCCGCCATCAGTGTGTGAATGTGTGTGTGCATGGGACTGTGACTGTAAAGCGCTTTGGGCCTTCGTAAGAGGGTAGAAAGCGCTATATAAGTATACGCCATTTACCATTTGTCTTGCCCTTCTGTTTTTAGATTTGATTATGTTTTTATGTAAAGCGCTTTGAGTGACCTTTGAGTTGTAAAAGTGCAGCACAAATAATGTTAGATTTGATTTGATATTATTATCTATGATAATTTTTATAGGTTTTATTGGATTGGATGAAGTATGATCAGTCTGAGGATCGGCTATGAAGACGCCTGTCAGATCAAGGTATCTACACATTCTTTAAAGTTCTTGGTTTTTGAGCGCCCTGTTGTCTTTTCTTAACCCTTGTTCTATCCTAGGCATGTTAACATTGGGAGTGGGTCATCTAGACCCACTAGACAGAGCTCTGAACCTTTTTTCTTCAATGATTTGTGATCTTCACTGGTGTCCATGGATTACATGAAATCCTCTCCACCTTTATCCACCTTTGTCATGGTAGGGAGAACACCTCAATGGTCATCTTGACCCCATAGGATAGCACAAGGGTTAAGGGCAAACGTATCCGCTGACAGTTACAGTTCCTTCCAGCTCGTCTGTGTCCGTCTACACAGTCCTGGTTCTGGTTCTGCTGAACTTCACTGCTGCTTTTACTATCGCGATTAAACCACCTAGTGGGCATTTGTGGAACAGCACTTGACTGGTTCAGGTCTTAACTGACTGATAGGTCTTTTTGTGTGAGCATCTTGGATGCTGAGTCGTCTGGGGCATCTGTGGCTCCATCAGTAGTTACCATCACCCGGGGCAGACTAATGGGGGCGTGGCTGCCTGTTGGCGCCTACGGTCCCTCTGACCGTCACCGGGACATTCATGCACATTCACACACCAGTGGAGCCACAATGGAGCCAGGGAGGGGGAAGTGCCGTGCCCAACGACACAACAACAAATGACTGGGGGGAGCGGGGATCGAACCACCGATCATTGGCCGACCTGCTCAACCGCCTGAGCCACTGCCGTCCAAATGAGCATCAAACTTACATGGAGCACAAAAAAACAAACTCCAACAACCTCCAGCTGAAGGTGGATGCATCTCCAACCAGGGACGGTCCATTGAAGTGATCGGGGTTTATTGGGTTTTAATATTCATCCAGGTTAATATGCAACAGAGGTTAAAGCCGGCGTCTGGATAACGAGCAGCATGTTTTGGGCATCCGTGGCGCCGTCATATCTGAACATTGGCGAAGCGATCATGAGGTCCGCCGCTCTGCCGTTTCTAGGCAGCCTCTTTCCTTAAAGCAAGGTCACTCTGAGAGCTTTGTGTCTGCAGCATAAATGATCCACTCCATAATTCTGAGGGCCTTTCACAAAAGAATCCACATCATTATGAATCCAGCAAGCCTTTCAGGCTTCATTATTTATGGGGACGGCAGTGGTTCAGATCCAATGATCGAAGGGTCGGCGGTTCGATCCCCACTCTCCCCAGTCTACTGTCGTTGGGTCCTTTGGGCAAGACACTTCACCTCCCCTGCCTCCAGTGTGGCTCCACTGGTGTTTGAATGTGTATGAGTGTCCCGGTGATGGTCAGGGGGGCCATAGGTACCAACTGGCAGCCACGCCTCTGTCAGTCTGCCCCAGGTGATGGTAGCTACTGATGTAGCCACAGCTGCCCTGGGGCAGCTGTGGCTACATCAGTATCTACCATCACCAAGTATAAATGAGGAGTGAATGATTACTGGACACAATGGAAACGCTTTGAGAGGGGGGGGGGGTGTAGAAAGCGGGCCATTCTGCACCACTAGTCATTTGAAACTAAGATTTTGAGCAATCAGTATGGTCTTGCAAATTCTAAGACAAAATGCCTCCCAAGAAACCCGGCCAGAGCAAAGCCCCGGCGCCCAAGAAAACAAAGGTCCAAGTGGTCCAACCACAGCAGGAGTCTTCCTCGGACGAGGAGCATTAATGCCGTCTTCCCATTTATATGCGGGACACATGGTGACTGGGATTGCTAGTTGACGTCCAGCCATCGCTGGGCCCCTGGCCCACGTCAGAAGCTCTTGTCAAATGCCTGCGCTGCTACCGTACGATTTCTAACAATCAGACGGTGGTAGTGGGACAGCAGCACGGGGGCTGGAGGGTGGCTAGAGGGTGGCAGTCTGAAATCAGCTCATCATTAGACGACTTTGATAGGAGACCCTCCTATCAGTCAATCATTGCGCCTTCCCCCCACCCACCTGTTACAGGGATCTCCAAATTTGCCCCCGAGTGGCCACTGACCTAAATGTCCAAAAATTGTCTGGGTGATTTAAAATGGTAACTTTTGCCTAAAACGTCTGCGGTCGCAGTGTGGCATGTGAAAATGCAATGCCGCCTCCCGATAACCTGCCGAATTTGCTGAAAATCTTGCATTTAGGCCGTTGCGCTGGGGCATTTTGGGATGTAAGACCGTAGTCATAGAAACGAATAAAAGTGGAATTAGGTGCAGTTTACTTGTTAACCAAGAGTTACTCACACAAACAGAAGGAAACGTCCTCTCAACCTGGTTCCAAAAAGGTGTTGTTGACCCTTGTGGTTTGATTTCACATGAAACCAGTGTGTTGACGTTTGTTGAGCATTTAATAAACTGTGTTTATGATTGACAGGTGACCGTATTGTGTTTAAAAAATGCTTTAGTTTTTCACATTTTTATGTAATCTTTTTGTTCAACCCATGGAATAAAAGCTGAAAGTCTGCACTTTAATGGCATCTGAGTTATTTTATTTAAAATTCACTGTGGTAATGTACAGTAACTAAACTAGAAATAATGTGTCTCTGTCTGACTGTATCTATGCTGATGATCATGATGTGTTAAATAAAGCATCAGTTCAGAGAGAAAGTTCACCTCTTACTGCTTGTTTTTGTCCAGATGATGAAGATAAAGGTTGTTTCAAAGTAGCCAGCGCAGTGATACAGAAGATTTTAGATAAGTGACCGGAACTTCTTTTTGGGGCGTGTGGTTATCACTTTTTAATGCACACCCAGCAGCCAATCAGAGTCGAGTATTCACCCGGACCATGTTACACCATACAATAAATAGCATACGTGAATAAGACGCTTTTTGACACACTGTAACTTTGATGTGATCAATGTGAATCACCTGAAAAAGTGGCTTTTCATACCAGCTTTGCGCCGATATTCAACACATTACTAACATAAAGTGAGGGACGTTGGCACTGGAGCCAAAACTCCGGTTTAAAAGGTGAAAGACACGCACATCAAGAGTGGGTCTGTACAGTTTGCTCCTAAAAACATTCATCACTTGGAACTTAAAGTTTACCTCCATGTTTATATTTCTAGCGTGTGCGACGGCGGCCCTGCAGTGCATCCCCCCCCCCCCCCCCCCCAGCACAAAAATACGGGATGGAAAAAAAAAGGAAACAATAAAACTAAATTACATTTTCAGAAATCAATACAAATTTCCCAAGAAATGAAACAAAATAAAAATGAAACATTTCGATTTTTTTTTTAAAGAAATGACGATTCATAATCGTATTTTGGGCAGATGACTCGTAGCAGGGTTTCTTAGCTAATACCCTAGGGCGGTTCAGTCAATTAATGCACCTGCTCAGCGTCCTATTTAAGCCAGGTGCGCAGGCGCTCATTCTTTCTTACCTTCAGCGCTCATTCTTCGCCGTTCCCCGTGCTCGCGGATCCGGCGGATCTCCTTTTCTTCGACGTCTTGCTGTATTCCCCCCATCCTTTGGATGGTTATTCCCCATTTCTGATGTGGGCTTCCGTTTTTCGCCGTGTCTGCTCTTTTTGCGGCTCTTGCCGGGCAGCTAGCGGCGATCTCCAGGCGGCTAACGGCGCCCAGCGCGTTCGTTTCGCCGCGGTCGCGTGCATCTGCAGGGGGTGCGCTTTCCGCGGTATTCGGGTTGTCCGTGGGCCCGGATCTGGAGCTGTCCGGGTCTATCGTCTGCCGTGGTCGGCCGGTCTTCTCAGGTGAGCGGCGTGCGGTCTTTCCTGGTTCGTTTTTCTGGGCTGAGTCTTGTTTTGTTTACTTCCGTGTATGGTGACGTCGCGCCCCTAAGGACCCTGGGAATTGTAGTTTTTGTGACTCGTGGTCTGTTCCATGTTCACTCTGATTCATTTTCTGCTGTTATTCTGCGTCGTCCGGTTATTGTTTCAGGAGTTGTGGGGTCTTTTTTTCTGTAGTTGTGACGGCTGGCGGTCCTCGTCTGGCCTGGTTTCTCATGCTGGCTGAATTATTTGTGGCTTTTTGCATTTTCTTTGTTGCTGTTTTGTTCTTTAGGTGCTGAAGGTGACTCTTGACTATCTTTACTTAGATGCTGGCTTTTTTGTTATGGCGGCTCTTCTGTTTATTTTCTTCGTTGTTGTAGCTGTTGGTTAGTCTTAATGTGAATTTGTCTCTTGGACCCGTCTCTCCTCTGTGGACAAATTCCTTATGTTTGGTCTCTTTTATGCGGTGTCTTTGGCTCATTTTAATCACTCGTTCGTTGCCCCCGCACGTTCTGCATCTGGTTCTGCTTCGCCTTTTTTTCCCTGCTCCGTGTACCCCAGTAGGTCCTGCCCTGGCTGGGGACTTGCGTCGGCCGCATTAGCGTGTCAGTCTCGTCGCTGCCTTTTTTCTCGGCTGGACAGTTATTGTTATTCATTTCTCTGGTTTGGTCTGGAGGTTTGTGGGGGCTGTGTGATGGATTTTTTTTTTTTCCGGGGCATCGTTTTTCAAAGCCCCCACTAAGGGTGGCCCTTCGAAGGTTCAGGTTCTCGTGACGTGCTCTGGACCCGTTGGCGCCTCACAGTTCATTTTTTTTGGGCATCTGTGGCCTGGTTCCTCATGTGCCTTCAGGATTAGTATATATATTTTCTTCAGCTGCCCAGGCTGTCTCCACGATTTTCCTCCGAGCGCGACATAACGCTGAGGATGTCTTATCGATGATGTTCTCCCTGTTCTGCCTCCATGCCCCTCGGCGTCTCTTGGCATTCAGTTGGTGCTCGACGCGTTTGTCGGTTTACCTTTCAGCTGCCGTGGCAGTCCTCATAATTTCAACTTTCTTAGCAGAAGCTCTGTACTGGATATTTGTAGGCAATGGGTCTCCTTCACTTTGCGAGTTATTGATGGTTTCTCGGTGGCCGAATTTCCTCTGTATCCCTGGTCTTTGGATCTTTGTGGGGGGGGGATTTATTTTCTAATCTGAGTTCCACGTTGTCTATACTGTATGGTCCTCCACCCTTCCGGATTTATTTTTCTTCTATGGATTGGATGGTTCATTGCTGCTTGTCTCTCCCCATTATGTCATCTTTGGCTTTTGTGCAGCGTGTTTATTCATTTTGGTTGCATATGCTTTGTCAATGATTGGGCCACCTGACATTTGCTGTGGCTTTGGTCCTATGGTCATCTGTTCATCTTGTGTTCATCTTGTTCTGGGTAGTTCCATCCTGGGCCCCGTGTTCCTGTTCTGGATTTCGTGTTTTGCGTTTGTTCCTTCCCTCTCTATGCTTGGAGTAGTTATGTTATGATGACTGTCGTGTCTTCAGGCTCCATCCACTTGTTGTTCTGTGGCTGTGCCTTCTGGTTTGGGGGAAAAGATTTAAGAGTGGTTTGTGTTTGTCCGGCCGCCAGAATCTACAGCTCTGATGATTTATAAGATGTCGTCCGGTTATTTCATCCTTGGAGATTAAATTAGGGCTGTTTCAATAGTGAATGATAGTATTGTGTCATCAGTTGACTTTGTTAATGTTTAAATAACACCTTGAGCAATTTCTACCCTGACCGTAGGAAATCATCACTTGCGCTGTCAAGCTTAGTTCAAGAGTTAAATCTTGTGTCCACAAGTCAGTCTTCTATCTTCCTTGCTTAAGCAGATGACAGTCTGCTAGATGCTTCCCCATTTAGTGGCTTGTTATACTCCGCCTCTAAATGCTTAAGGTTCAGTCTAGCAAAAATACTATCAAAACCTATGATCCCTCATGGCTCTCAAGTTTTCTTTTTCAGTATCCAGACGCCCTTGGCTAATTACAATTTCAGTAGTCTGTACTTTGTTGTCCACCAATTTGAGAACCACTAATATCAGATGCAAAGCATCGAATCCAGCCGGGCTGCAATCCTTTGCTACGTGGGATGTTGACCTTCCTCATCTACAAATCTCCTTGGCTACTCTTCCCATCACCTACTCCTCGATGGCCTCCTGAAGGTGCGTCCCTCTGAAACTGTCAAAGGTTACTTTTCTTATCTTTGGAATGTTAAAAAATTGGTGTTAAGATTTTGTGCAGGTTATATATTTCACTATCATTTCACTGTTGGAATTTGTAATCATGATGGTTTCTAGGGTGCAATAAATCCACAATGGGTCTTTACTTTAACTGTCTACTAAATTTCACTTTCTCAGATTTGTTCTTTGAAAAGCACTGTTATTTCATTTATCTCAAGCATTTTGAAACTGCTCAGTTTCTGGGATTTTTATATATTCTTGTCAAGACTAATACTGCTTTGTTTTATCTATGCACCACATCCTGAGCCTGAGTACCCCTACGCCCCGATCGGCTTCTCCGTTTCCAGGAAGGGATGTCACCCCTGCATTCCTTGATCTGATGCTGCAACGATGACTGCTCGACGCACCTATTGCTGCACTGAAAGTGACGGGGCGGTGGACCTCCTCTGCATTCCAATGACACTTCTGACTGAATTAATCAATCAATGTCAACAGCAGAATGAATGTAAATTCTTCGATTATAGATGTTAAAAGAAAATTATAGCCGGGTGGAAGCCTCAAAATTAGGATGTTCTAAGTTGTATCATAGTATGCGCTGGAGCTCGAATTTGGTTCTTAAGCCAATTTTGTAGTATGCCAATGAAGCATAGTAATTATGGGCGTTGAACTCGTTCTTAATATTTGGTTGGGATCTCAATTAAATGATGTTCCTTGAGCGCTTATGTTATGCCGAATGGAGAAAATTGTGGCTACTAGGCTCGTTCGTTGTACTGTCGTGGGAGCTTCGAAATTATGGATGTACTTAAGCTCGTGTATTTATAGTTGCCACAATGGCAGAAGTTATGGCCATCAAGCTTGTTCTTGGTTAATAGAAGTTCAAATAATGGCTGTCAGCATGCCTAATACGCCATCAAAGCTTTGGATTGGATGTTAAGTTATTGTATCATACGGGTTGTTAGGCGGTACAAATTAGTTTCGCACAGCGTTTTTGGGGAAGTGAGTTACGTTCTATGATCAGGTATGAGTAATTTTATGTTGGCTCCTCTTTTATTTCTTTCCCTCTCTCTTTCAGATAGTATGTTCCTCTAGTGGTTCCACGAACGGGAGCGACCCTACGGTCAATGGTGCCGGGTCACACATAGCAGATCCACTAGATAGCATGTTCCCTTCGAGGCGCTGTACTCGAACGGGGGCGGCCCAAACGGTCAATGGTGCCGGGTCACACATAGCAGATCCACTAGATAGCATGTTCCCTTCGTGGCGCTGTACTCGAACGGGGGCGGCCCAAACGGTCAATGGTGCCGGGTCACACATAGCAGATCCACTAGATAGCATGTTCCCTTCGTGGCGCTGTACTCGAACGGGGGCGGCCCAAACGGTCAATGGTGCCGGGTCACACATAGCAGTCATACTGGGAAATGAAATGGAAATGGAATGCTGCCGAAAACACACCCCATTTTATTACACACTGATTATACATACACATTTTTTCTTCTTCTGGATAATTAAGTGTTGGGGGTTTTTGTTACCCGAAAGTTTTATGGAAATCTCTCATGGAATTGAACGGAGCCTTATGCCAAACCAAAAGATGTGAATGCCAACTAAAGTATGTGGAAAATGTCAAATAAATATTTCTTACTGCAAGAGTTGTCTGACTGAAATGACGATTCATAATCGTATTTCGGGCAGATGACTCGTAGCAGGGTTTCTTAGCTAATACCCTAGGGCGGTTCAGTCAATTAATGCACCTGCTCAGCGTCCTATTTAAGCCAGGTGCGCAGGCGCTCATTCTTTCTTACCTTCAGCGCTCATTCTTCGCCCCACCCTCCTCCCCGGCTTCCACCTGTGGGCTCCGTAAGGGGGGTTTTTGTTACCCGAAAGTTTTATGGAAATCTCTCATGGAATTGAACGGAGCCTTATGCCAAACCAAAAGATGTGAATGCCAACTAAAGTATGTGGAAAATGTCAAATAAATATTTCTTACTGCAAGAGTTGTCTGACTGAAATCAAAATAAACATTTAAAATATAAACACAACAAGAAACTGGAAAAGGACGTCGCTGTTGGGATGTTTGATTTTTTTCAAATGCGTCTTCATAGTCCACACAAAATAATCAAAGGTTTACTACATTGCATATCCAGTGTTGCTTCATGCCAAAAAACCTTGGGTTGAAATGATCCAATCAGTTATGTCCCGTAGTCTCTACGTTCCTCCCTCCACAGAAAAGCAAAAATATTCAGAAATCAAAAATATAAACAAAAGAAGAAACTTGTGATTTGCACTTCAGGACGATGGCACAGAAAGGTCCGAGTTCCGTCAGCTCCATGGTTTTCCTCCACCTCTGCAGACCAGAGCCCGGCTGGACGAATCAGACGTGGCGCTGAGTGATCATGATTGGCTAACAGAAATACTGGCGCTCAGAAGCTAATTAAAGAGTAGCATAATCACCTGTCAGCTCTGCAGAGAGGTTTTCATTAAATGCCTAAGAATAGACCCCCCCCCTGTGCACCGACGACGCATCGCTTCACCTTCCCCTCTCATCAAAGCGGCTCTTCATGCCCCCCCCCACCAACCTATCGGCTGCAACTAACCCCAGTTCTGAGGTCCCGATCGCTCAGGCTGTGCATGAAAAGTCAATCTGAGCTTGTTACAGTCTGTCACACAAGCAGACATTTATAGTAAGTCGTAGTGGAGCTAAGAGAGAAAAATGGAGGAAAGAGGAAAAGCTCTGTTGTTGCTCCAAAGAACACAAACTTCTCCGTTCCCTTTAGGGGCTGTAATCCTCACGGCTCCCACCTGAATTCAGACGGCTGTTCTCCTTGTTGATTCCCGCTCCGGATATTAGCAGCCCTGACAGCTCTGTTTGGATTGGCTTTCCCCTCTCAGAGGCTTTGTTCACAAGTGTTTGTGCGCTCTTCATGGCTGTACATGTCGAGGATGCGTTGAAGTGCGGCTCCATCTCTGCTCACTAAACGCTGGATTTCAAGTCAATTATGGACGAGCGCCACAAAGGCCGATTATGTCTGAAAGAGGACACATCCTGCGTCTGCGATGAAGGAAAAGGGCATACGTCAATCCCTTTCAGATCAAACACTCAGACACGGACGGATTAGAAATGATGGTGAATGGAGGCTGAACTCTTTCCTCCAACAGAAAACCTAGAAAAGCTTTGATAAACTTATAAATGTTGGAGTCTGCAGACACAGAAGAAATAAACATTAAAACGATTCGATTCTTTGAAATTAAAGTTTTTTTTAGAGATGTTATATGATGGTATGCCTTTGTAATTTAAAAAAGAAAATAAAATCATTTTAAAGGTCAAATGATCATGTATGTTTACACACAACAGTCCTTCCAATTTAAAAGTGTTATTGTTAAAGAGAAAGGAAAATGTTACAGGAAAAATCCCAGTTTAGCTTAGTTGTGAACATTTATTTGAAAAAAGCACCAATAAAACCGACATTTAAGACATTTAATCTATTAGTTAAAAAATCTTCGAGAAGCTGCTCAATCTTATTGTTTTCAAAGGAAAACGTTGCTAGGTGTTTTTTTATTTTTCTGTTGAGAACAATAGCATGATGAGCTTTTGATTCAACAAACTTAAAAAAATTCAAGTACAGTTTTTAAAACTTTTTAAGAACTTCACAAAATCGTTTACACTTTCAAAACCTTACATCATATTTAAACTTTTACAAGATCCTCACAAAACTTTAACAGGACCTTTGCAAAATCTTTTTTTCTCAGAGCACAAATTTGAGCACAAACAAGGTTGTATTTCTTTGATTGGCAGGTGGGTGGAGTCATCAATTCTCTGTCCTGCTGATGTCATTCTTTAGTTTTAACCCTGATATTTGGTTACAAAACATAACAAAACTGTGGGATCAAAAGATAGCATCAATTTTTTAAAAGAGATTTGTATTTGTTTGTTTATTAGCTTTTAATAAGATGCTTGATATTCTTCAAAGGGCCCTAATTAAAAACCAATACATTATATAAAAAAAAAACATTGTAAAATCAACTCTTTGTCCTCAACTATAAATGTTTTGACATAACTACTTTTGCCATTTGGATTAGTTGGACTAACATTTGTCACTATCAAGCCAAACTTTTAACAAAGCTAAAATCTTAAAATCTTTACAAAATAATTGAGAAAATACGGGGTGTCATCTACATAAATACACTTTTGTAAAAAATGCATGTTCTTCTCCAGAGCAAAGCAATGTGCACTAAAGGTTGGAGTCAGGCTTATGTGGGTTCAATCATGGCCTTCAGGCAGGTGTTTGTGTGAACAAAACAGGCCTTGATACATAATTTATAACGTGGAGATGGTTTTTCAACACTCCGAGATACCGTCTGGTCTATTAAAAGTGTTTGCTCTGCACAGGACAGCTTGTGTTTTACCGGCTCTCGCTCTGACAGCTCACTCCGGCGGGAGCTGGGTGTTTAAAGCAGAAGCACTACATATGTGTGGATCTGAAGGACTGCGCCTGGGACTTCAAGTTATCAGGGAAAGATTTACACAAATGTAATTTCCAAATTCATCCTGAACGCCGATGCAGCAAAATGCGGGCGATTTAAACAAATGGTGCTCATTTAAGGAAGGAAAACATTTTTCTTCAAGGTTCGACGGACTGATGGTCGGATTCGCTTTGCTTAGTTTGTTCCGACAACAACAACCTCCAACTGCACCAAAAGCTGCACCGAAGGTGAGCAAAAGCAGAAGATAAAAGCTCCAAAAGGTTAGCACCAAAAGTTTGAACATTTGCAAAGGATTGTAGTTTTTAAAAACAGAAATCAAATGAATTGATTGCTTAAGCAATGGTTTTCTGACTGAGCTTTTTGTATTTTGGGAACCACTAATGGTTCTTCAACAGACTGTTCAGGGTTGAGTTTCCACCGCAGTCCCGGACTGCAGGGACCAGATCTCTTTTCTCACTTCGCCTTGGAGCAAAAATCCACCCCCCACCACCGCCGCCAAGCACTCAAAAACTCACCAACATTTACAAATAAAAGCTAGTACCCGGTGAAAATGAAATGTGGGCATTGTGAACAACCCACCCCCCCAAAACAAAAATAAAAACAATAGCGAGGACATCATAGCGGGCATAACCGTAAAAAAACAGATGGGCCTAAAAATCTTTTGTGGGGATCAAACCCCCCCCCCCTCCAAATCCACCAACGAAGCCAAAACACACGTGTCGGGGTATCCAAAGAAAGTTTTAGAATTATTATGGGATGGACACAGGACATTTTGTAGCAAAGTGGGAAATTTGGCAATTTTTTTACATTTTCGCACAATTTGGGGAAAAAAACGTTTGTTTTCAGACAGTAGTTACATGAAGTAATAGTCAGTTAATGATACGTTTGCTGACTGAATACATGAATTCACACGGGTAGCAAGACAAGTGTCACCTCCAAACTACATTTTAATGTTTCAATCTTTGCTTATTCCTGCTCTCTGAGTGTTTGACCCTTCTGAAACCCTTCTGTATTTTCATTTTTAAGTCTTTGTTGTTGTAGTTGAATTAAATGGTTGCAAAGCCACATCTTTCAAAACAAACATGTGCACTGCAGTTCATGACCTTACAGGTACACGTATATCTCCAAACAAAGCCGAACGACCTTTTGGGTTGTGATTAAGTGGTAAAGTTGTCTGTCTGACCTGGAAACCTGGAATATTTTCTGCAGGTACTACATAACCAAATCCTGCATTTTATTTTCTGTCTAATCATTTGGATTTAT
Organism: Oryzias curvinotus; assembly: GCA_023969325.1. Classification (NCBI taxonomy): domain Eukaryota; kingdom Metazoa; phylum Chordata; class Actinopteri; order Beloniformes; family Adrianichthyidae; genus Oryzias; species Oryzias curvinotus. The sequence continues at coordinate 8,725,879 of CM043726.1, read as the reverse complement.
CCTATTCTTTTCCTATCTGATAATCTTATTTTTGTCTAATGCCAGGATCTAACTCCTAGTTTTGTCAGAAGCATGTCAAATAGAGGTGATATGAAGATAAAAGTGCGTTAAATCCATGAATTCAGCTGTTCAGCGAAGCCTCTGATTCATGCTGCCGTTTTTTATCGTTCAGTTTAGTTACGCTGGAAAAAACGTCAAAGCTAGTGTAAAAATGTGGAATTTAAGATGTTTTTCTTTCGTGTTATTAGTGTAAAAATCTGCTAATAGATGAACAAATTTGTCCTGAGACGATTTCTTAAAAGAAGTTGTGATGTTTTGCTCTTTTAGGACTGTTTCCATTTCCACATTTAGGCAAAGTGACCAGGGGCCTCATTTATAAAACTTTGTGTAGGATTTGTGTCAGAAGTGGCGTACGGATGAAACATAGGACGTGCGTACGCACAGAAATATTCAGATTTATAAAACTGTGCGCACGCACATCCTACGCATCTTTCCCTTAATAAATCACAACCAATTCTAAACGCTGTACAGCTTTTGCGGCTTCATGACACGCCCATAGTTGCTCATAAATAGTCCGTGAAACGCCCACAAATGAATATTCATTGATAGTGAAACCATGGCAAACACCGAGAGAAAATCAAAAAAACGTAACTTCACTCAATGTGAAGTAGAAGTTATCGTTGGCGAGGTGGAAAAGAGGAGAAAAATGTTATTTGGAGGGCTCAGTGTGGGCATTACTAATGCCGAAAAGACACGTGAGTGGCAAACGGTGGCAAACGCCGTAAATGCTGTAGCCTCACAACCGAAGTAAAAAAGAAATGGGCGGACATCAAAGTCGAGGCAGAAAAACGTCTTGTGCTCCATTGCCAGTGTGTGTCTGCCACGGGTGGGGGACAGGGGACACCGGAGCTGACCCCTCTTGATGAGAGACTGGCGGCAATAATTGGGGAATCCCTTTTACGTGGAGTAGTGACTGAGGCAGAGGAGGACACGACACACCTGATGCACCGGGTGACACCCCCCCAAAAGATCCACCAGGACGGCTGGAGGAAGTGGGAACCGGCTCATAAGCCACTGGTCCTCGTTTGCCAGCAAGTCTTCTTGCTGTCTAAAGATGCGTTCACTCCTGAATTCTTCCATTTGCCACATCTTCTATGATCCAAGATCAGCCATTGTGGTCATTACGCATTGTGATGGGGCATTTTATTTCCATCCATTTAACTGCATCTGACAAGCTACAGATGTGGGTAATAATCCATGTGGAAATGGGAAATTGTTCATCAAATGTCATTTCTTGTTGCTTTCTGAATGGTTGAGACATACGCCATACATTGTTTTATCAAAAATAAAACAAACTAAAGGCATATGCATGAATACCATAATTCTGTAGCTTATGAAGAAATGTTTTACTATGAAAACAACTTTCCCCAGTGGACAATTAATACATCTGTCTGTCTGTCTGTCTGTCTATCTATCTATCTATCTATCTATCTATCTATCTATCTATCTATCTATCTATCTATCTATCTATCTATCTATCTATCTATCTATCTATCTATCTATCTATCTATCTATCTATCCATCCATCCATCCATCCATCCATCCATCCATCCATCCATCCATCCATCCATCCATCCATCCATCTGTCTATCTATCTATTACATTGAGGAGAATATCAGTTTTGTAAATTATTTCGTTCTGTTAACTATATTATTTATGAGGATGAATTGCACAACATGCCAATATTGCAGAACATATTTCACTTTTCTTTTTGCAAATATGTGTTCATTTGAATTTCTGTTGTAATTTTCATTTGATTGTTTTTGTTTGTTTCACTGCTGATCGATCAAACGGGTGTTCATGTAGCTGTTATTGTGAGACTTGCTTTGTGAAGTCTTCATGTTATTCATGAGAGGCAGTATTGTCATTTTCACTTTCACGTGTTTCTTCCATCTGCCGACGGTGTCGCCGTTTCTCATTTCACCCGTTTTTGTGCGTACGCCTGGGTCAGAGCTTGATGAAGGACCGCACATTTTCCCCTCAAGTTTGCTTTTTATAAATCTCAATTATTGCGTAGAGAGTGGCGTACGCCTTCTTTTGTGCGTACGCAACGTTTATAAATGAGGCGCCTGGTCTTTGGAAAGTCTTAAAATAAGCATTTATTTGTCTTTATAGGTTTATACTTCTTTTTAACTTTCCAGTTTCCCAAATGACACACTTGATTCCTAAAACATGACTACTCAGCGTCACAAATCAAACTTTTGCTTCCAAATGTTTTGTAAAATTAAAAACAAGTTTTTTCAGAGATGTTCCTTCAAATGATATGCTTTCAAAATCAGACAACTCGAAAAGATCATGAAGATTTACGGTCTTAAAACAAACGGTCACTGAAAAGTAACTTGGAAGTTAGTTTTCAGGTGAGATGTTTTAACCAGAAACTGGTGAAATTTTATTTTTTTTACAGTGTAAATCATTTGGTTGTAAACTGGATCAAAGCTGTTTTAAATAATATTTTTGTTATTTTACTGTCATATTTTCTTCATCCATTAGGCTGAAGACACAAAATATGCTGGGCGGTATGGAGTCCTATACTGTTCATAATTAAATAAATAAATATTTAATTCAATAAATAAATATGACCTCATGCAATCACACAATCAACTAATAAATCTCTCATAAATATATAAAAAGATCATGAAATGGTGAAAAAGCTGCACACAGATTTTAAATTAGCCATTATATTATTCAATATATTTCATTTTTCTTTAAAAAACCTGTTCATTATTTTAAACTGTATTTTTAAATATTCATTTTTAATCATGTGGAATATTATCATAATTCTACATCTTTTTTCAGAAGCTCGTATTTCAAAATCAATATTTTCCAAAGTAGCTTTGTTTTTGTCTATGAAGACTCTCATTCATCCAGGTTGGTTCCATTGTAGTAGGTTTAGGGGATGTCATCTGGACTTGGTTTTTTTTTTTTTTTAAGTTACAAGACGTTTCTCCTCTCATCCAAGAGGCTTTGTCAATCCTGAATTAGCTGGTCTAAGAGCTGGTATATATGTGCTCATGGGGGAGGAGTCAGACCTGAAACTGGACGGTATTGTCCACTTAGCCTACATGGTTTCGGGTCGTTCAGAGTCCTTTGTCCTCAGCTGGGGGTTTGGGAGCCAGTGACTCCCTCCCCAAATTGGTCATCTCTTGAGATGAACTGGGATGTTCTGTTGTCTGAAAATCCTTTTACGTTTTTCAGACAGGCCTGAGATATACGGAATTGAAATACTGTTCCGTTTCTGCTCTTGTTCCTTCTTGTCTTGTTTTCCTGTATGTTGGGATCTGGTGAACGCCCACTTGGGATATCCACAGGTTCGGAGGGTTTGGTGGATATGTTGCTCTTCCTTCTTCTTTCCGTCAGAGCTTGTGGGCACCTCCTGGGCTCTGTGTTGTAATGTCCTGATGACGCCTAGTTTGTGCTGTGAAGGGTGGTTTGAGTCAAATATCAGGTACTGATCTGTGTGAGTAGGCTTCCTGTACACTTCAACCTGGAGCTGTCTGTCCTCTCCAATGATCACAGCAAAGTCTAGAAAGGTGAGGGTGTTGTCCTTTGTGTCTTCCCTGGTGAACTTGATGTTCTTGTTGACTGCGTTGATATGATCTGTGAAAGTCTCCACTTCCTGGCTTTTGATCTTGACCCAAGTGTCATCCACATATCTGAACCAGTGGCTTGGAGTAGTACCTGGGAAAGACTCCAGGGCTCTTCTCTCGACTTCTTCCATGTACAAATTGGCCACAATGGGTGAGATTGGAGAGCCCATAGCACAGCCGTGCCTGTGTCTGTAGAAGTTTCCCCTGAATTGGAAATTCAAACCAGTCAATACCCTCAGACAAAAACTGGTTCATCCAAAGGACAAAATTCCCAGCTACAAACAGAGTAATGTTGTGTACTCTATCCACTGCAAAGAGAACTGCAATGAACAATATATAGGAGAAACCAAACAACCTCTACACAAGCGGCTTTACCAACATGGCAGAGCCAACCCAAGTGGACCTGAGTCTGCAGAAACCTCCACCTGAAGGCCACAAACCACTCGTTCAGGGACAGTGAAGTCCAAATTTCTAGCCAGAGAGAAAGGATGGTTTGAGCGAGGAGTGAAAGAAGCCATCTTTGTCAAGAAGGATAAACCTTCTCTGAATAAGAACGGTGGTCTCAGGTTTGTTCTTCCATTCATCTACGGCAGTGTTCTGAAACCCAAACAAACAGAACCAGTTCCACCTGGGTCCTTAACAGCTGAAAGAGATGACCAACTTGGAGAGGGAGTCACTGGCTCCCCAACCCCCAGCTGAGGACAAAGGACTCTGAACAACCCGAAACCATGTAGGCTAAGTTGACAATACCGTCCAGTTTCAGGTCTGACTCCTCCCCCATGAGCACATATATACCAGCTCTTAGACCAGCTAATTCAGGATTGACAAAGCCTCTTGGATAAGAGGAGAAACGTCTTCTAACTTAAAAAAAAAAAAAAAACAAGTCCAGATGACATCCCCTAAACCAGGGGTCGGCAACCTTTTTTACTCAAAGAGCCATTTGGGACCGCCCCTAATGTAAAAAAAAAAGCACCCAGAGCCACAACCCGTTTTGACATCATTATATATATTATGCATGTATATATTATATCAATGGTGCTCATTACGTCGATCGCGATCGACCGGATCAAGGACATGAGTGTAGATCGCGGGCCAGAAAAGATTTTTTTTTAAAAAGTACTTCTTTCTTTCCATCGTCATGTTTATTTATTTATTTATTTATTTATTGTTTTTTTAATCTTCTCTGTCCCGCGATCTACACTCATGTCCTTGAAGAAACATACATTACTGTACATGCGTGTTTAAAAACACGAAGCACAAATTCCTCTGTCATCAGAGAGTTGCTCTCTGCCCCGCGGCACGTCAAGTTCCCGACAGAAAACCACTCCGGACCCGGAGTGTTTATAGACGCCGCCCCGCGTGTCCTCCTGCTATCAGCTCTGCAGTTCTCCCAGATAAATACGAGCTCATTCATTAAGGAAGCTGTTTTCTACGTGGCACGCGCTTCGTATGGAGCCAGCAGCACCTTTGAAATGCCATGAAAAATGAACAAACTAAAATAAAATTGAATTTTTATAAAATACTCATTATTTTCCAAAGTCACAGGGAGCCACAACAGAAGGATGAAAGAGCCACATGTGGCTCTGGAGCCATGGGTTGCCGACCCCTGCACTAAACCTACTACAATATCTTTGTTTTTATTTCATGTTGCTGTTTTTCACAATGGCGTATTTATTTCATGAAGAGCTTTTTCAGGAGAATGTCTCTGTCTGTCAATCAAACTAGACAAGGCGGAGACACTTTTGTGATTGGCTACTCCTTTATTTCCCGCGGCACACTAGTGTGCCGTGGGAAATTGCCCTCATTAACTGATCTAGAAACATTTCCATCTCCAGGATTTCAGCTCTGTGTTCATCCAAACAGGCCCTGATAAACACTGAGTAGTTAGGAATATGAAAGATCATAAAATACTTTTTTCTTTGTGTTTATTTGATTCTATTAAAGACATTTTGATAAGAATGACTGTACCACGATTTAGCCGCAGCTATAACTGTTTCAGGAAAAGTCCCGCCCCTTTAACTGTCTCCACCAATCATTCTTGGAGGCTTGATCCCAAGTCATCAGTCTGACCAATCAGAAGTGGTTAAAGTCTTCACTTCCTTGTTCAGATTCTGCTCATAAAGTCTCTCAGTTCTAACAGAAATACCAGCTAAAGCTCGTCTTTAGCGGTGTAGCTTTCCACAGAATCTGGTGTCAGACCGTGGAACAAGAGAACAAAGTCTGCATCACTACATCTCCCATGATGCATTGGGTTCAAATGACTGTCTTAGCGCACAATGAGCCTCTCCTCTTAACGTCTTAAAACAAGGAACCCCCATCAAACAGATTTTAAATCTTTTAACTTAACTTTTATTTAGAAAAAACAGCTGCAGCTTTCAGCTTTTTCTGCCACAATCATCACAAAAATGCACCTGAGATCATGGAGGGACTGTAGATCAATACAGACTGTGAGCTTTTCCTTTTTTGTTTTTTAGATGCTGGTGTGCCTCAGGATTTTTGTCAAGGTTAAAGTGTGCCGTGGCTCAGAAAAGGTTGAAAAACATTGACTCAGACATGAGCAGCAGCACCCTGACTACATCGATGGAAGATGCCTCAGCGAACGTGACAGCGCAATGCACACCCCTCAACACTAGGGGGAGTATGCACCTCTACACATCTACAGTGTTGCAATAAATTGGGCAGTTTTGGTTCTAAATTTGCAGATAAAATTGGCTTTGGGTGAGTGTGCATAATTCAGGTGATGTTGTGGTCGGTTCGGCAATTTTCATCTTCTCATGAACATCTAGCAGTGGCCTTAGTTAGGCTGGGAGGCTGTTGGAGTTCCACTAAGCTTCTATGACCTGGAGTTCCATGAACGCACCATGCCGCGTGTGGGAGGAGCTACCGCTAATGTTTTTAGCCTGATAGCCACATGGAGCGGTTGCCTGTGCTTATCTCAGTAACAATGCATGGATGCACAATGCACACGGAGTGTTAAACGATCAGGTTTATTTATTTTGAATAGTTCTACATGATAACAATGTTTCCATGTTTGAGTTCATGACATCATCAGAGAGTCTCTGCTTCAGCTCCTGCAGTCAAACTACGTCTAAACTACGTGTAAATTAGAGCGCCCAGCGCAAGAGTGTGTGTGTGTGTGAGCGCAAGTTAAGGGTCTGTTGCTCAGTTCCCCAGAAAAGTAATAGTAAAATAAAGGTTTCCTCCAAATTACAGACTTGATGTTTTAAGCCGCTCTGGAGGCGTCTGAACGGGGAAGTGAACCCCAAATCAAACCCTGGATCTCTGCTGCGTTTTCCGACTACGGTCAGAAACGTCATCGCAGGAAAGGTTCAACATTTTCCCCGAGAGGGAAAAATAAAACCAGAGGACCTGATTATAATCATTGTCTCAATGAAAATAGAAAAATATCATAAGGTTCAGGAGGCTGAGCAGGTTTGTCCCGCTCTCTGCAGCTGTCTGGTCTGAATCTGTCGGTCCGCCAGCTCACCTCCTGCGAGCCGACATGAGGCACGATGTGAGCTCTGAGTGAATGTCGTGAGAATGAGGAGTGTTTCAACGGGGGACTTAGATGTGGACGACCGGAGCTCCTCTGTGGTTTGGTCCACACAAACCCTCAAACTACAAAAACAGAGTCTTCCATGTTAGCATCTTCTGCAGCACAGATTGTTTGTCTCTATTTGGATATCGCTGAAATATGTCGTCTCTCTGACTGGGACACCACAGAGCGGGTATCGAGGAGTATGAGTCGATTTCCATGGATGAGCCAATGAACGTTTAGATCCCGCCCACTTTCACTGATTGACAGACAGTCAGTCTCCTGACTCATGAAATAAATCAGCCATTGTGAAAAACAGCGACATGAAATAAAAACAAAGCTACTTTGGAAAATATTGATTTTGAAAGACGAGCTTCTGAAAAAAGACAGAATTATAATAATATTCAACATGATTAAAAATGAATATTTAAAATGCTGTTTTAAAATAATGAACATATTATATATATATATTGAATAATATAATGGCTAATTTAAAATCTGTGTGCAGCTTTTTCACAATTTCATGATCTTTTTATATATTTATGAGAAATTTATTGGTTGATTGTTTATTTGCATGAGGTCATATTTATTAATTTACTTGAATATGTATTTATTTAATTATGAACAGTATAGGACTCCATAGGGCGGGCCTAGCTTCCACCTCTGAGCTCTCAGAAATGTAGAGGGGAAGGGGGGCGGGGTTGCTTTGTCCCAACGGTCCCGCCCACAACCCGAAGGCGTATTTCTAATAACCTCCTGCCGCTCTGCAGAACCTGTGTCCTAACGACACAGAGTTTTTGGTTTGAGCTAAGAACCCTAATCCTGTCTAAAAGAGCGCTGGAAACGCTGATCAGAGTGGGACTTTTATGAACGAGCAGGGGGAGGGGTGGGGCAGGTGGGGCGCTTTCAGTCAACAGAAAAACCAAGATGGAGCCGGTTTGGCTGTTGCGGTTTGGGGCGAGCTGCCTCTCAGATAGCATCTCCGCGTTCTGTTGCGGAAGGTCGCGCCGGTGGTTAACTCTCCGAAAGGGCACTCAGCGTCGGTGTCGGGTGACGGCGCTGATGTCGGCTCCGCCTTCGCTCATGCAGAGTGTCCCCGGTCATGGCCCCGTTGGCTTCACCTGGCTTGTGTTTTCTGAAAGCCCCCCCCAGCTCATAATTATAGCACCTAAAGCTCCATGCGGTTGGAAAGCAGATTCTCTCTCTTTTTTATTTTTTAAATTGGATAAATGGAGGAGACTGTCAGCTTCAATCCTCTTGATACCTCCTGAACCCAATATGGACCGCCGTCCAGAAATAGCCACAAAAAAAAGTGCTGGAAGGTTTTCAGAGCCCGACTGAGCCACTTAGGTGTGGATTGTGCGGCTCTGCGGCGTCTTTGCTGGAGGCTGCCGCAAACGGGTTTGATAAGAGGGTCGTGAAGACGGCGGTTCCTTTTCTAGTCCAGAGTTCATCCGTCAGCGCCGCCCTGACAGCTGTCATGTCGTGTTTATGAAGCGAGCTGAGCAGGATTTGTGGCAGATGCTTAACAGAGCGCTTGACAAAGAGTGTAGACGGGAAGGGGGGCGGGGAGAAAACTCCCTTGTTTGACTTGACAGGGTTGAGAGCTTCCCTCCTCGGCTGTCAGACGGGAACATCTGTGTCTCTGCCGAGTGAGTGATGCCGCTTCTGCCGTGAAGCAATCGCCTCCCTGCAGCCCTGCGAGGCGACGGCGTCCGTCACGGTCCACAGACGGATGGGGAGAGATGGGTGTGGTGCTGCGGGGAGGGGGGGGGGGTAATCCTCTGTGTCCAATCTAAGTGCAGAAACAGAGGCCCCCCCCTCCCAGGGATTTCACACTCGCCCTCCGCCTCTCACTACAACTCAAACTGAATCGAGCAAAAGAGTTTACAGTCGACGGGAAAAGCTGCTCACGATTCGGTGTGAACATCGACCAGTCAGGGACTGTCACACCAGTTGGTTTGAAGGCAGAAGTGTGCGTGTGTGAACATTATTTTTAGTGTGTTCATGTTGACATGTGGACATTTTTGGAGCTAACAGATATGTTTCTAACATCTGAGTGTGTGTGGACAGGCCTCGCCCCTTTAGACTTACATTATTATATCTGAACCTCACAAAAGGGGTTTATTCAGACATACCTCTGCTGTGTCAGAAGATTAATAACCCCTGTTGTTAAAGTAAAATGTGTTCAACCCAAGAGGCCTTCAGCTCTCATCTGTCTGCTCAGCTGTTTGTCATCCCCAGGGGACCCAAATGTTAAATGCTTGCTATGGAAATAAAACCAACAGAAAAGCTGCCATTTTGAAATTAAAGTGTTTTTTTTTGTCATGTGCAGCTCTGACCAGGGTGGCAGAAGGAGAGGGGGGAGACTGAGGGGCAGCTGCTCAGCCAGTGAGGGCAGTTAAATTTAGGGTAATAATTGATTTTTTTTAGATATTTGCAAACATTTATCTGGAACACTTACACATCATACCGAACGTCCAGAAGATGGACAGCTTTGGGACAGAGAATCCAGCATTCTGTCTGTGATTCCTGCACTTCTTGAAAGGATCACATGTTTTAGCTCAATCCAAACATGGAATAACCGGATGCAGGTCATCAATGAAAGCTGGAAAACAAACGAGGCAGATCTTGAGAGCTAGAGTTGGATGTAGGCGGATGTAACGTGTGGGAAGCAGACTTTTTTAAACATGGTAGTTAGCATGTTGGAGCGAGTTATTTATTGGTAGCTACACTAAGTCCCATCTGAGGCCAAGGTCTGCTGGAGAGCTGACTCATGGGAGTTTTGGTCTACACCTGAGCTTTTTTGTACTCATGGTTTGATTCAGTTTGCAGCAGAAAAGGTCATTTGAATTTTGGTGCTGGACAAACAGACTGAGGTTGGCCTGAAAATGAAGCCTTAACTCACTTCATAAGAACGCCATGTTAAACATTTAGGATGGGGACCACCTTTGGTGCATAAGATCAATAAAAAGAGAGGGTTACCTATAAGATTCTCTTTATGTCATGGAATAAAATGGCTGACAGATGCAGAAAATCTGAGAAAGTGTGAATAACAGTGAGTGTTGTGGAAACGTGAAGGCTCTAACCTTCTAATTCTTTTATTGTGCCACAATCCCACGTTTCCAAGCATACAAAAGAACATAAAGATCAACGTATTTTCCCATTTCCTCTCACTAAACTGAAAACACTATAAATTCACACAGCAGGTGAATGTGCTAAAACCTGCCAAGGTCTGAGATACGGCAGGATTTGAACAAGCAAACTTTGACCAAAGTGGCTGTGAAAAGTCCTAAAAGGCTGCAGAACAACAGTTCAACCAAACAGGGAATACAAAACTTCCATCCGGTTTAAACCCCCGCATCCCTTTTAGGGTCACGAGGCTGCTGAGCCTATCCCAGCCACTATTAGAGGATTCATTTTAGCAACGATTCGATTCATGTCATCATTTGTGGTTGACAATACGATATTGGTCCATTTTGAACAATCCGGTTCATGGACTAAAATGAATTCAGAAAAACTTAAGCCAAAAATTCAGAACCCATACAGGTAAACCCCATAGTGTTGCATCTGACTATAGCCTTACTGAGTGGTGTTAACAGATTTTATACCACGGTCCGGGTGAATACTCAATTCTGTTTGGTTGCTGGGTGTGCATTGAAGAGTAATAATCCACAGTGATAACCACAGGCCTAAAAAAGTAGTTCCAGTCACCAATCTTAAATGTTCTGTATCTCTACACTGGCTTCTTCTAAAACAACCTTTCACTTCATCATCTGGACAGAAACAAGTAGTAAGAGGAGAACTTTCTCTCTGAACTGATGCTTTATTTAACACATCATGATCATCAGCATAGATATCGCTGTATATTGCCAAACCTTCATCATGCTATTTTCTAAGCCTTTGGAGTGAACTATATCCATGTGTATGATCATTTCTTACCTACAGATGAAACTGGTCATATTGGTAACAAACTGCACAGACAGTCATTTAAAGTTGTTTAAGTCTTGTACGTTTTATGATGGAAAAACTCAAAAATCTTTAAGTATTCCTGTTCAATGCCCTGAAAATACCAGTTTGCTCATGGAAGATGAAAGTCCCAGAAGTTTCTTTTTCTCGTCATTTTGTTTATTGCCAGCAACATTTTCTAATAATAGGCCAAGGTTGATAGAGTCGCTAATGAAAATATGACAGGTCTGCAGAAGCCTATCAAAGTACGAAAATAAATGACACAAATGGGACAACAATCAGCACAGAGGCCAGACTCTGCTTTGAGTCCTCCATTTCATTCATGTGTTTGGCTTTCTTTGCTCACTAAACCAGATGAGCTTTGCTTTGCCTCAAATACAGGATTTTCCAGTGATGACAGATTTCGAAAGCCTTAAAAACTTTTAATCTTGACAAATAATAGTAGCCGAGATTTCCCTTTTTATGTTGAATTTGTGATAAAACATGCTTTGTTTTTTATTTCTCTTTTTTTTGTTTCTCTTTGAGCGCTAAGATGTTTTATTGTGTATTTTGATAGTACTAAAAAGAAAAAATAATCTGTAATGGCTAACGTTCCGAAGGACTGAAACAGGAAGCCTATTTCCAGTGCAAATATGTAAGAGATGAGGTGTCAAACACGTCATTGATGATGCCGGAACCGTCCCACGCAAAGTGTTCCCACTCATTCCATGCTTTTTTACAAGCAAAATAAATATTAAAGCATACTTTATTCTTGTCATTTTTTATGTTTACATTGTCTTTCACAAGAAGGAGATTGTATGATACACACTGTGATGCACTGTTGAGATAACGGCTGGATTTTGCTAATGCGTGTTGTTCGATAGGCCTGTAGGCCTGACCAGGCTAGTCGTGCTAGCATGTATGTTAGCACGACTTTTCTATTTGTTTCCTTTGTTCATTGACAGAAAAATCCATAATGACATGAGTTTGTATGTAGAGTGCTAAATGTTGAAACCAGCTTTTTTGTACTCTAAGGAATAAAAACGAAATGCGCACAAGAAGTGTAAAGTCTTATCTGCAGGTAAACTCTAGCACACACACATCTGGCAGGTTTTTTTTTTTTTTAAATTGCGACTTCAATTTACGAGAAAAAAGTCATAACTGCTTAATTACGAGAATAAAGTCGCAAATTTACGACTTCAAATCTCGTAGATTTACGAGAACAAAGTCGTAAGATGAGATGAAAAAACAGCAAAGTTGTCTATCTGAGGCGTGCTCAATGATGACAGATGTGGAGCTTTTTGTGAAGCTTTATTCCGGATAGGTTTGAAGACCAAAGAAATTCTGAACCTTTTGGTGACTCAGAATCCGGTTATCGTCAGTGTAGCCTTCTTTCCGGGGTTCAGTGTCTGTAAAGTGAGTTTCATCTGTAAAATAAGGAGCTCAGAGAGGACCGCTGCCTTATTTTCCTTTTCACGGACACACCCAGAAGTCCATTAGCCATCCTTACGTGTTACATGCACCCCCTCCTCCAGATGAAACGTCCCGTTTCTACATAAAACAACAAAGAGGACTTGTAAACTTATGACTTTATATCCAGGCAATTTAAGAATTTAAATCGCGTCATTTGTTTTTCTTGGTGGCCCTAAAACTCAGTCATGGCGTAAAATCTGAACTGCTAAATAAAGAAGTAAAATAAACGGGTAATATTTCTGAGTCTTGTCTTTGCACATTGCGTAGAAAAGTGTCAATCCACTCTGCCAGCAAGAAGTGGATTTTCCCAAACTGCTCCAGTCTTTCCTTTCGTCTGCATCTTCCCCACTCCGCTATACATCTCATGTTTGCTGCTTTTGGCCATCATCTACATATCATTATGTGTTTTTCTGAGGGGCCTCTTCTGCGGAAGTGCATACATTATGCATAAAATAATATGGGACCTAATTAAAAATAAACTCACAGCCCTTGTAGACAAAGTCAGAAATGCAGTTTGATGTTCTAAGTGCATAAAAACTACTTTGGAAAAAAAAAAGAAATCTGAATTATTTCTGTTGTTCATCGTTTATTCATGATGATGTATTTTACAACTCAGGCTAATCCTACATCTTTTCTACAACATTTTTAGTGATAGAGGTAAATGTGCATTGAAACTATTTAAATTCACTCTGCAAAAGGAAGTTTTGAATCTGTTCTAATAGTAAACAAACGGGTTTCAGGACCAGCCATGTTACTTTTAGGCAAGCAGGCTATTTGGCAGCTCGGGTGGTTTCGCCTGCAGCCATGTGACTGTGAACAGCAGGCTGAGATGACGACGACTGAGTCAAGAAAAAACAGTTTCTGACTGGAACACCAACACCGAGATGTGGTAGAGACAGCAGGGTCACCTGTCAGAGCCGTTGTTGACTGGAGAAACACATTTTAACCCTTGTTCTATCCTAGGGACGTTACCGTTGGGAGTGGGGTCATCTAGACCCACTAGACAGAGCTCTGAACCTTTTTTCTTCAAAGATTCTTGATCTTCACTGGTGTCCATGGATTACATGAAATCCTCTCCACCTTTATCCACCTTTGTCATGGTAGGGAGAACACCTCAATGGAAGGGGGGGGGTCATCTAAGATAGCACAAGGGTTAAACACTGGCAATCAACACTGACAGAACAGATTCTGCTTGACTTGTTTACAAAAAGGAACTTAGATAAAGTTTTTATTTTAATGCATCTTTAATGCATCTGAAAGTGTTGGATCGCTCCGTCTTTAGCGTTTCGATCAGCAGTTTTTCACTTTTTCATAAAAAAGAGGAAACTCTGTTATAAAACGTATCTTTATGTTGGTAATAAATAACCTGGAGATTACAATAGTAACTAGAAGGACAATTCAGGGTTGAGTGCTTTATTGCTGAATGAAACCTAAAGGGTAATAACTGGCAAAGAAAATAAATAAATACAGAAATGATCCTGGAAGTCCTGGAACATCTTGAAAGGCTCGAGGATGTGAAGGAGCAAAAGTCATGGCTGTGAAAAGAGCTGAACATTTGAAAAGTTGAACGGTTCAAATAGCTGAACAATTGTAGGAGGGGTTAAGCGTATTTTAAACGGCGTGTTTACATGACGCATTTTTCATTTGGAACCAGCCTTCTGCCTGTTCTTGTGACAGTAATTTATAATGCAGAAAAAACAGCCTCTGATGGAACCTTTTCTTTAAGGTGACTTATATTTACTTTTTAAAAAGAGAATTCTACGGCAAAACTAGAGATTGAAAAATTGTTGCTCTATAATTTCTGTTCAAAAAAGCAAATGATTAGTTGTTCAGGTCTTTCTTTAAATAATTCTTTAGTGCTCTCTTTTATTCCTCAAAACATTCCAGTGGCTGCTGCTGACATTGACATTGGCATCGGAAGAACACCAAAACACACCTTCAGTGTACGCTATCACAAAAAATGTTATGCATTCAAACACAATTATGGTGTAAAGGAGCGTTTTTATCAGCTTTATGTTGATCCAAACATCAGAATGAGTAACTATCTGAATCCAAATGATCCAAAAGATCATTAGACATTTTTTTGTGGCTTATTTGATTCTTATTCAAGACTATGGGGTCAGATAAGTGTCCACTCTGCAGGAAAAAGAATGAACACAACATTTGGTTTTGGATTTAACACGTGTGTTTTGACTATGATTCGTCTTTGTTGTCTTTCCCTTGTCTTGATAATGAAACTTCCTGTTAAATTACTGTCAAAAATAGGAAAAAAACAAATGTTGTACTTATATTTTTTTTTGCCAAATTGTGCACAACGTTGTCTATATACTTATACTTGACAGCTACTTTACCCACACAAGACACTTTGATAAAAATGACTGTATTGTCAATACAGACTGCAGAGTTTCCGTTTTTTATCTACATTTTTGGTTGGTGGGATTTTGGGATTTTTATCGAGAAAAAAGTGGTTCAAAACAGTTAAAAACACTGGTGTGAAGGACGTAGTTCACTGTTTCATGGACGGGACATTTGAATCTAAGGGCTGATGAAAGCTGACGATGAAGAAGGCGGGACAGATGCCTGATGACAGCGGGGCTCTGCAGGGGACGGCGAGGGGCCTCTTTGCACAGCAGCCATCGAATGATGCTGCAGCGTTGGTGACCCGGTTTTCACACAAACTCATTTAAGTAAATTGCTTGGAGATGGTAACTGGCCACCATTTCAACCCAGCTTCCAATTCTGAGGCTACGGCCGTCCCCATGGACATCACACTGATAACGTGAAGTTTGAGGGGAAGCAGCACACGCCTCACGCCTCAGTAGTCCAAGGTTACCGCGTGTTCCCCATCTGAATGATATGGCCATAAACAGAATAGATCTGTGAGAAAAAACTGAATACGCTTGTATTTTATGAATATGTGGCGTTCTCGGATGTTACTTTATGCAGCATCGGTGAATAAATAAAAAATGCAAATGTGGTTTTTCTTTTTGCAGAAATTTTTTTTCCAAGACTTTTTTATATTCAATGTGGCTTTAAACAGACAATAAACTTTTTTAACCGTTAACCAACATTTGGATGATCAGGAAGACGAAATATAAACCAAAAACTGTTTTTAACTGAAACAAATGACAAGAAAAACCGATGTTTAGCCTGGATATTTAATAAAGCATGATTTCAAATCAGATTTAACAATAGTAAGCTTCTTAAGATACATTGTTTTCTTTTAGTCCAGTTTTTCTCTTTCCTATTTAGTGGGAGACAGTAGCTGCTTTTCCAACGACTATGAAATTGCACAAATTTGATTTGCGATATATTAAATTTGCCTAATGGAAACGCGTCAATTTAAAAAAAAAAACAGCATTTATCAAAAAAAGGTTATGGCGCTTGGAGAAGGTGTAACGGTTTCAGTTTCTTTGTGTTTGGTTCCTTTATTTCCTGTATTGTCGCAAAATTAAAATCTAATGTATAATATGAGCGTTTTGTGATGATTATTTATGAGTCCACTGTCTTCTGAAAACGTTGATAGTTTACTAAAAAAAATACATTTAAATATATATTTTGGTAAAAATTGTTCCGACACAATGCAGACTGATTTTTCATAGAGACTCCTGGGAAATTTCCAGGGCTCTGGATTTTGGAATTGTAGATTTGGACAGCTGTACGAAATGGTGAACGCACTATCTAAGTTGACTATAGGGGTTAGGGTGGGAATTCGGACATAGTCCAAGACATGAAGGAAGAAACCTTCAAAATAAAACATGAAGCAAAAACTAAGGCAAAAGAACCCTAATCCCGTCGATCGGATGATGGGTTTAGTTTGTGGCAACTTTGCGTCAATTTGTTGTGAAGATGTGTGGAATAAAATCCTAAAACCTGTTATTGCTCCGAAGGTTCTTTACCTCCCTCAGAATCCTAGGGCTGACCTCGGAAAGGACCTTCTTTTTCCATCATAGAGCAGCCAACTTCTTCAGTTTGTTCAGCATCTTTGAGTCTTTGATGCTGCAGATGTATCTCTGCATAGCTGTCATGAAAACATACAAGACATTTAATTAATGAGTGCCTCTTTGCTTCGACTATGACTTCTGCTTAGATTGAAAGAAATCTTCTCTGCAGTTCATCTTAAACTACGCGATTTTGTCCAACTAGAACGGCAAATGTTTTCATTTGTTTTGGTCATTGACTGTATTTGAGACCTGGACTGAGTCAGTGTGACGTCACCCGGAAAAAAACTGGTTTACTTCCGTGATCCAACCAAATGTAGTCATTTCAGTGGGCTTTTTTCATGGCACTGCCATGTCGGTTTCTATGACAACCACTCTCTCCAGTCAGGAGTGAGCTTGTTGGAAGTCCAAGTCTCTACCCCTTAAATTACACGAAATCTGTCACTCAAACGTTCTGATGGTTAAACGTGAGACCACCTACTTTTGTTGAGGCACATGATTGGTCAGGTTATGACTTGAACTGGTGAAAAAATATGAATAAAAAATTAGAATGATCAAGAACATGTTTATTCAGAACGGCTCTTCTGACAGATAGAGTGACTGAGAATCAGCTGTTTATGTCTCTGTAGAAGTCACTGGGATTTTGGCTTCTTCATTATTACTTTCATTCTTCAAAGTACATGGCAAATCTGTCTTCTGCGTTGGTGCTGGAGGCATGAATTCACACTCATGGGGCTGCTGTCTTGGCTGTTTAGGAGTTACTCCACTATGATGCCGGCGCGGTTCTGGGAAATCTAACAAAACCTTGACAAAGGTCATGTTGGCTCGGCAAAAATAAACTTAATTACACAAATCATCCGAGATCCCGGATGAGGTTAAGGCAATCTATATGTCAATGTGGCAGGTGGATCAGAAGCAAAAGAGGTGCTAAATAAGGCGTAAATGCAGCTTGTAACAGTGTATGCTCCGGCCATATGATATCAGGCGCTTTCCAGTAATTACTGGATCCCTCACACTGCCTTGTTGGAAATCTGATCATTGCCTGTCAGCGGCGACACGGCGTGCCAGATGGTTTATGCAGTGCGGCCTTGGCTCCACTCATTAGCAGGAGGGAGTGTGTTGGAGAAGGTAGGGAGACGGATTAGCCCCCGTGGTCTGATCTCCTCTCTGCTGGAGAACCATTGAGCTCTCTGGTGTCACAGAGGGTCTTCTCCTTCTGTCCACTCAATTCTTTGACTTAAGGAGGAGGAAAACAGAGGGTTAAAGCCACAGATTTAAGGCGCAAACAGAGGCGTTGTTTGATTTTTGCGGGATCAGGAAGGACGAAGATTTAAATGCACAGTAGTTAGGATTTTCTTTGTAGGAAATCCCCCAACTTTAATAAAAAGAGTTAAGAGGGAAAAAAATGGAGCCGATGCTCATTTGATTCCAGGAAAATGTAGACTTCACCATCGCCTTTTGGTAGTTTAACTTATTCACGTATGACATGGTTGGTGTTTTGTAAAAAAACTGTCTGGACGTTGTGCATAAAAGACCAAGACCCCCCATCCCACCACCACCACCACACTCCTCCAGCTCCTGAATTTGATGTAAAACAAGGAAATTCCAAATGTTACCATTTTTGACTTTTTGTGTAAAATCCAAAGATTAACATCCGAAATGACTATTATAGTGTTATTATATACAAATGTCTACATTCAGACATCTTATAGAATATAAATCACCCTTTAGTTCCACTCTAGATGGTACCTACACACCTGAGCCTAAACTCTGTTCTTCACTGAGTGGAGGGAGGATGCAGTTCTTCACATGTTCTTCTTTTATGTCCCACTGGAAGAGTCCTCGTTTTGTTCTTGGAGTCACTTTGGTGTCCCGGTGTCTCTGGGGACGGTTGTCCGGTATTCCAAGTTTTCTCTAATCATGAACCTCAGTTTATCTATAACTTAGAGGCAGCTTAAAAACCACATTTTCTCACCGTGATAGTAATCAGTATTTGTCAATAGTCAATTATTTGTGTGAAAAAAAGTATTGATTTTGGTCCGATTGGTTTATTCCAGCATAAAAAACAAAAATAAAAAAGAAAGAGAAAAAAATAGTTTGTTGTATTATTTAGGATAGTAAATATTACATTGATTAGAAAGTAATTACAAGAGCATAACGCTAACTTCATGACATAATTGCTCCTAATGATAAATACATCTTTGCACCTATACATAAATCAGTATTGAAAAAGGTCATTGCTGGTTCTTGTTAATGTGATGTTGTGTTACTTTTCTCTTTTCCAGAATGAGTGAACGATACATGCAGATCGAAAACAAAGCAACTCTACTTCTAATGGTGCTTGTGATGAGCGTCTGGGAGATGTCTAGACCAGCAGAGGGAGCAGCAGGTGAGTCCAAAAACACGAAGACAACATCTGGTTTGGCTGCCATCATCACTTCGCTCCTGAAGGAGGAAAATATCTAGTCGCTTTGTAGATACTTTCTTTGCGTGTTCAAAAAGTGAGAAAACAAGAATACCACAGATTCGTTCTTTTAAAAGATGAACAAAAATTTATTTCCCTAACAAAGAGCTCTAAACAAAAATAAAACAGATCGATCTGGGTGTCCAAAATCCTTGCCTGCAATACGCAAGAGCTTACAATCCGAATTTACATGCAGGTAAGACTGGAGACACAGCTTTTCCCAAAGTCTGGCTCTTTTAACCGTGTGGTCAGAATCTCCTCCCCCGGAACCAAGATGGCTGCTGTATCTCCGCCTCTGGCTGCTCAAGATTGGCTGACAGAGGAGCCCGCCTACTTCCTCCAGTCCATCACAGCATCTGGTCTCTGGGGGGAACCTCACAGATGGACGCAGTCCGGAATCCCCATGGGTGGCAGGAACTGTCACCGTAGGAGGTCGATCCTAGAGCTTTGTTCTTCACACGTGGACGGATGCCTGGAGGGTTCCCACAGCTACAGTACCAGAGATAATTAATTTATGGCCCATGTCAGACCTACAACCAAATGGCCTTAGAAGATCAAAGACGGTTTCTCCTGAAGGGGGATGAGATTGAAGCTGCATTCCTGAAACCTCTCACATTTGCAACTTTAAGGAAGCTTCTTTAAAGTACATAGGATGTTCAAACACACACTTCAGCAAATGACTTATCTTCTATGTAATAAAATTTAAGACTGACAACCCTAATGAAATTACCAAAAACATAAATTCCTTCACTCCCAACAGTCACAACTTTCAACAACAACAAAATGACCTCAAAGCCAGACAGTATTGTTCTTCAGAAACGTGCATTTGAAAGGACTGAACTCCAAAGTAATAATACTGTCCTAAAAGCAAAAGAAATTGAACATGAACGATGAATAATTGAAGAAGAGTCACTTGGATTTGATGTCCTAAACTCAGTGCTGCCTGTGCCGCCACGCAAATGTGTACGTAATGATCATGCAGGTTAAGATTGAAGAAAACTCTGTAAAGCAGTAGAGCTAAAATTTACATGTCAAATCATTCGTATGTCGTCAGTGTTTGTTACTTACATTAGGCTTGAAAATACTTCCCAACACACTTACCCCGACTTTACGCTGGTCCGTCTGCCGTGCATCTCAGTTGCTTTGCAGTTGGGCTGCGCGATGTGAGGAAAACACACGATATATGATATTAGTGATCAATCTTGCGATGGCGATATAACCTGCAATACAGGAAAAAATAGTAAAACAACCAAAAACATAATTTCCATTTTACTGCAACAGTTTCATTTAAATAGGAGTCAGAGTAGCTGAAAATGTACTCCAAAGGACCCTCGTCTACTTAGGAAGTGAACATCTAATATAAAAGGCCTCCATCTGATTGGTCAAATGCATAAATGGGTTTATTAGATTCGTTAAAAACTTCAAGCTGCCAAAAGATTTTTTCAGCACATTTAAGTTAAACATTTATTGCAATTTTCGCCGTCTTTATCTATATCTGTATTGCACAGCTTGATATCACAACGACGATAAATTTGCGATGTATTCTGCAGGTCTACTTTGCATGCGTGTGTCATGACTGTCAGTTAGTTTACATTCCTGATTTGCATATCCGGTTCCCCCTGGCTCTCGGAGGACTGGTTTGTCCTACCAATGGTATATTTAAAACTCTATGCTTATAGTTTCTCCCACTTTGAGGCCAGTTTTCTGGCACATTTTCTGTAAATGCAAATAAACTGCACTTTAATACTAAATAGATTTAATTGTGCTTTTCTTTGGCCTGCAGTTTAACAGCCTTTAACAGCTGCGCTGTCACCAAAATAACACACCTGATTCAAACTAATGCACCTCTTCAACGGTTTATACAATTAACGTTATTTTAACGGATTCTGAAATAGAGAAAAGCAGCTCCGCACTACTATGCAACACGACCGTATAGAGATAGATAGACAGACAGACAGGTAGACAGACAGATAGATAGATAAGATAAGATATTCCTTTTATTAGTCCCACGATAAGGAAATTTCCTAGAGCTGCCGCAACAGGCTGCCACTCGAGCGGCGCCTACACTGGGAAAAAAAGATAGATACATAGACAGATGGACGGACGGACAGACAGATAGATGAATTTATTCCAGATTTATAGTCCAATCAGTAAAGAGGATTATACACAGACCTGCTACATAAAAAAGGCACCGTGTCCAGTTAAGATGCAGTATACGAAAAATAACCATAGGTAATAAGAAATAAATAAGTTGAAAGGGTACGAATAAAATAACAAAATAAAATCATGACTTAAACATAACACAACATAAACATGTATATAGGAACATATATATATATATATATATATATATATATATAAATTGTGCAACCACTTTACTACTAGTGACGTGTTTACATAATCAACGTAATTCCAACAGATTCAGAGAGATTTTCTCCATTTTAGAATCAGCAGCTTTCCGTTGATAGTGGAACCTCTTTACTGCTACAAAGTCTTACATATCAGCACAAAAAGCTGCTTTTCTCTGCCTCAGAATTCGTTGGTATTACGCTAATTGCATAACTGGACCTAAAGCTCTAATGTTAAAGGGTCAAAGGTAAAACTGTGACAAAAGTTCCCCACACGCTTGCATGCATGTTTGTTACACAGAACCTGCGGTGTTTGTTACAAACACAGCATACGCAGTCCTCAGTGAGTGGGTATGGGACCAAACCTGATTTATGCTGCTCCACCACAAGATCTCCATGTTCAGGTCAGATTTGAGCCAACACAAACAAAAAGGTTTCGATTTTAAAGACCCACTCCACTGAAAAACTGGGTTTTTAACAGGTTCTTGTGTCATTTTTCTAATGGTGGATATGGATGCATATATAAATAAAATAGTATTTCTTTATTCAAACTGTTGTGAATCAGGAGCAGAAAACTAAGAGCTAAAAAATGATACAAGTTTTGTGAGTCCTGTAAAAAACGTCATAATCATAGTTAAAAGAACACTATCTATTTGAGAATAGATCCAAGAAGGAACGCCCTAAGGCAGTGGTCCCCAACCCCTGGGCCGTGGACCGGTACCGGTCCGTCGGTCGCCTAGTACCGGGCCGCAGGAAGAAAAAATACATACGCTAACTTAGCTTATTTCCGTTTGGATTATTCTACGATACTGAAGGTTTTATTTTGGATTCTGTTCACCACATCTGCCTGTCTTGACGTGACTTTAAGCAGCTGCTAAGTTAGTACCCCAAAGCTAAAAAGTGAATAAAAACCAAAACTGTAACGTATTTAGACAGTTTCTTTGGGGAGAAAAGAGTCTGTGAGGAAACCGAAGGAAAGTTTACAACTTAAAAGAAACATAAAGCATCTATTTTCATTGAGACAGACGCTTTGCATAAATATGCAGCAACTGACTTGAATGTTTCGTTTCACGACAATTGAGTCATTTTATTTTGCGGTTCAAGTTAGCGTCCGCTTGTTTGCATCCACTTTGACGTTAAAGGGAAATTCTTTATCACAAAGTCTAAGTTCAAACTAACCGCAAAGATTTTATGAAGATTTTATCAAATAGAATTGCTGATTGTGGAAACTTGGAAAAGGAACATTTCTGAATTTTCCTACAGCAAGGGTGATTTATGCAGGCGTCTGTCAAGAAACGTTGGCGCAAAATACAAAATAATTCATGATTTATGTAAAAGCAAAATATGAGAGATATGAGAGATATGAACGATGATCCGATGCTGAGTTGGTGTTTTTGCGTCAGTGTTTTAAGGGTCCTTTGTTAAAAAAAGAAAGCCTGTAATGTTGCTTGTATGAATTTTTTTACAAATCCGAAACAACTTCTACAAATCAATTTGAATTTTTGTCATCTGTAAAAAATAAAACAATTTACAAATTTTCTGATTTTTTAAAATTAAATTTCTTGTAGTTGTATTTTAATTTGAAAAATCGTTTTTTCAGAAACCGTGAGCTTAAAAATATTCAACGCAAACTTCGTCCCCGTTCGGACCGGTCCGTGAAAATCTTGTCTGACATTAAACCAGTCCGTGGCCTGAAAAAGGTTGGAGAGTGCTGCTTTCAGGGACACTGGGAGGTTTGAGTGGCTTCAAAATCCTCTGCAAAGCTGCTGACGTCTAATTTACAGAAAGCGAACACTAAATGAAAAAGATTTAAACGTCTTCTCCAATATGAGAGGAATCAAAGATCAGATGAGGCACGGAGCAACAAGTCTTCAGAACAAGATGTTGATCAAGAACCAATCAGACACTCTCCTTCCAGTTTCAGTTCAGAGCTTCTGTCGTCGTCTCTACACCTGAGGCGTGTAGTATATCACTCCATATATGTTCCAGTGAAGCATGACCTCAATATCTGACTTTTATCCTTGATTGCATGCATCAAAGGTTACTGCCTGGCACTTTCTCTGGGTTTTAATAAAAGTATCAGACCGTGGTTAGTATTGGAAACCTGGGGCAGCAAAAAAACACCGTCTGCACCCTTGAAAGGCCAATCGCTAACCAGCAGAGAGGGTTCAAGACCCCTGTGCTCATCGTAACAACCAGTTCTTCGTGCCGAGTCCGGCTCTTGACTTGTGATGGTGTCACAAAGAGACTCTGAGGTGACTCGTGATCCGTCACTCTTGCAGATGAGGTGACAGAGAGCTGCAGGGGGAGAACTCTGCTCATTGTTAACGGCGCCACCCTTTGGCCCAACACCCGTTCTCTCCAATGTTTTTGTCAGCGCACAGTGGCTGCATGTGCAGAAAAGGCAGTGATTGCATTAACATTCACAGCAGCTTGGCAAAGGAGATGCATCGTTTGCAGCTCGACCGGCGTCATTTGGGCAGAATGCGTGAAGAAATCCGTTTGCTAATGGCAGCTTTTTCATAAAAGGAGACGCTCAGCAAAAAGACAGCCGGGGACGATGCCTGATCGGTGGAGGGCTTTTAGACTGGAGGAGCAATCCTCACGTATCACACTTTTTCTCAAGACATAGTCCTTATTTTGTGTTTATACCACAAAATCATTCGATTTGTAATCAAATCAAGTCTTTCTGCTTCAGTAAACAAATGCAGAGGAAGGAATGAATCCTCTTTCAGGTAGTTTGTGACATTCCTATTTGAACTTGCGTGAACAAAAATGAAAATAAAATAAACGGGTAACATGTTTTTATTTCAAAGGTGGTGTTGCACAGATGTTCTGGCAGAAGAATTTCCAGTTTTGACCAAGAGTTTCCCAAAGCTTTTTCCAGATCGGAATCCAAAAAGTTTTTCAGCCCTTTTTTATGGATTCACTCAACAGAAACAAAAGACAAAAAAACAACCTGTTGAAAAATAGTTTTTTTTATTGAGGAAATGTATATTATTTTGACATTTTTTAACTGCTTTGATGATTAACAATTCTATTTTAATAAAAAAAAAAACTTTTGACACAAACTTTTGAAAGAAGTTTGATAGTGAAGAATAAACTGAAAAAAGCCAGAAAAACCCCTTTGTGATGTCATAGAATTCTGGGTTTTGTGTTATTAGTGGCGTCATTTTCAGTTTCTCCTCAGTTCCAGCTTCACGGTGGTTAAGAAAGAAGAAGCTCTTGAATCTGCGGGTCAGGATTAATAACAGATAAATAATTTACTTTTTCATCATCAGGACCTGTACATTTGTGGAAGTATAATTGAAAACCCATTGGATAACTATTCTTTGTGAGATATCTTAGTTTGCAGTGATGATGTGCTTTTACTTTGTGATTTCCTTCATGCTCAGAGCTGACTGCTTGTTTCTGTCATGTTTAGGGTGAATCAAGATCGTTAACAGCCTTTAAGTTTTACCTGCTTTATGAAATGTTTTACAAATGTCTAATCAGCTTCATTTAGCAATGATTACCATGATTTTTGCTCACAGACACCTTCACGGTTTAGCTTCACATGACTGAGAGGATTTAAGGTGGAAACATCTAATATAACACTCAGATAAATACGTCATGTCCTGTCAGAAAAGCTTACATCTTTTCATGTAAATATTCTTTTTTCACAGTATAAATCAATACTCATTTGGGTTCAAGCCGCATGTTGTCTTGATTCCTCTAAACTAGTCGCGTCTTCTCCCAGCGGTTCTTTCTGAAACTGCTTTTACTTTCTGATTGTCTTCACGTTAGAGCAGACTGCTCTGATTCTGTCATGTTTCAGGCCAGTCAACTTAGAAATGCTGCAAACACACTGTAAGTTTCATTCTACCTGCTTTACAGTGATGCAAATAGGTATTTGAACACTCAGTGGTTTTGCAATGATGATAAGATAAGATAAGATATTCCTTTATTAGTCCCAGGATGGGGACATTTCCTTGACCGGGGCTCCATGGAAGAGGCTCAGAATGATCCTAAGAAAGGGGAGGACTCAGCCCAGAACTGCAGGGAGGAGCTGTTCAATGACCTGAAAAGAGCAGGGACCACGGAAGGTTCTCCTACTTAAACCAGCACATGTCCAGGTCCATCTAAAGTTTGCCAAAGACCACTTGGATGATCTAGAGGAATCATGGGAGAAAGTCTTGTGGTCGGATGAGAGCAAAATATAACTTTCTGGTCTTAATTCCTCTGTTTGGAGGAAGAAGAATGATGAGTAGTAACCCACAAATATCATCCCTACTGTGAAGCATGGGGGCGGTAGCATCATGCTATGGGGGCGTTTGTCTACACATGGGTCAGGACGACTGCACTTATTAAGGACAGGATGACCGGGGCTGAGCCTCCTTCCCTCTGTTACAGTTTGAAGATGGGTCGTGGCTGGGTCTTCCAACATGACAATGACCCGAAGCACACAGCCAGGAGAACCAAGCAGTGGCTCCGTAAGAAACAGATCAAGATTCTGGAGTCTTCAGACCAAACCCCAACAGAAAACCTTTGGAGGGAGCTCAAATCCTGTATTTCTGACTGATCTAGAGGAGATCTGTGTGGAGGAATGGGCCAAAATCCCTCCTGCAGTGTCTGCACACCTGCTGAAAAACTACAGCAAACGTTTGAGCTGTGGAATCATGAACAAAGCTGCTGTATCAAATGGTAACATTGATTTTTTCAGGTGTTCTTTACTTATATATATATATATATTTAGATTTTATCTCTCACAGTGGAGATGCACCTAAGGTTAAAATGTCAGACACGTCCACGATTTCCAAGTTCAAGTACTTCTTTGGCGCACCGTATATATAAACAGTTTGACAATTGTTAGCATGTATCGCTAGCTTCTTCTAGCTTAGATTGCCATAGAGTTTTGCTCAGAGGCGCCTCAGCAATATTTTATGTACCCTTTTTCCATTTATGTAACTGACTTTGTGTTACTTTGATGTACAAAAAAACGGTGTTGAACTGTTAAGCTTCACATAAGTGCAGCACATTGAAGCAGGAAACTCCAGTTGGGTTCATAGCCTTAGCGCACAGTTCCCATTAGCATGACTGTTGATACCTGATTTTTTTCTCCACCACTTACATAAACTGGATGTTGCAGATCTTTTATTAGCATTTTTGTTTCTTCATTTCTCCTTTAGGAAGGCAGATAAATAAATAAATAAATACAACGACCAAACCCTCATTATGCTGAGTTAAAAGGTACCGGGATTGTTAGCATAAATCTGACTTGCACATAGCTTATTGCTCCGTGTGAGATTTGGGAGTTAAAAGCTGCAATTCCAAACCTGAGACGCCTTCGACTGGCTGTGTGCGCCGCGCTCTCAGGCTCGCTAACACTCCAAGGGTTGGACGCATAAACAGTGTTTACACACAGAAGGCTGAGCGCAGGCCTTTTTCTCTCCCATAAACCCCTGTTGAGCAGGGAGAAGAAGTTGAGGGAATAAACACATTTAAAGTGTTTTCTGAAGCAATTTATATGCATATTTTCCTACTCACGAGTGTTGAGGCACAGAGAAAAAAAAGGAAATCATTTCTTTTTATATGCAAACATGGTAATTTTTGCCATGTTTACTTTGCCTTGCTTTATGACATTGTTTTTCTGGGAGTCATAAGGATGGTTGTAGGATCAGGACTGAATCCACCACAGGAACAGATCCTGGTTGATGTTTTGGAGATGAGTGCAGGGAAGCAAACTGAGGCGGCTTAGAGGAAGAACAGGGATGGTGTTGGATGCTGAGTTTAAAAAAAGGTGTTGAAAAGGATACCGAGGTTGGAACAACCTGGAAGGAGACGGACGGAGGAAAAGATTCATGGATGCAGTGGAGGAGAACTTGGGGGTGGTTGTTGGGAGCGAGGAGGAGGCAGAGGAGGGGATTAAATGCAGGCAGATGATTGGCTCTGGCGACTCCTAAAGGGAGCAGCAAAGGAAGAAGATTTGTTTTCATAATTTATGTTTTCTTTGCTGGAAAACAGGCAGAAATTGGATAAGTTGTCGTTCCTGAGTCGTTTTACACGCAGCTTTGATGTTAAGACCCTGAAAATAAAACCCTCTTAAGTTCCAAGGTTCCTTTCAGAATTGAAAACAAAACATTTTATATTTGGATAAATTCATGAATGACAGACTGGAGTCTGTCCTTTTGGAAGTGGGGTGTCCCCTGGCTGCATGGCAGTAGCTGACGTTTGTTTTAGATTAACTTGATGACAGGAACCAGAACAGAAAGTCCTTCATTTACGGCACTGCAGCCAGGAATTCGACGTTTTCAAGAGCTTTGACTGTCATTGTTTGTTGCAGCATCTAGTGCAGGGGTTCTCAAAGTGCGGCCCGGGGGCCAATGGCGGCCCGCAGGAAGATTTTTTTGTGGTCCTCAATAAATCGATGGTTGTTGAACCAGCTGTACATTGCTTGGAAAAATATTGTTTCGTGGTTTCTGCAGATGTACTCGTCCAGTGTGAACACCATATGCTGGAAGCGCATTTAACGCATTCTGAAACGTGTGTCACGTGTCCGATGCGAACGTTTCACTGTGACCGTGAAACACTTTCTGCCTATAGAAAAAGCTACAAACATAGACCAGATTCCATTTGATCTTGTTTATCCATGTATTTCATTAAAAGGTTTAATTTGGATTTGAGGAAAAGATTATAGGAACACTTAGAAAACGAGATCTTGCTGTGTTTTGTCTGTAGTTTAAGCACCAAAATCCGTCTTTAATATAATAGATTTCCTCTGATTTGTGTGGTGGATTCAAGTTAAAGTCCCATAAATTGTCACACATCTGGAAGTGTGGAATTGGTTCTGACCCACCATCCACCCCCTAAATGCTGAGTGTTGAGCAGGGAGGTGTCGGGGTCCCGTTAGTGTTTGGTTCGCCTCAATCCCAATCAAACCCATTGATTACAAGACTTGGGGCGGACACTCATCCACTAGGCCACTGAGGTGGCTTGCTGGCATGTTGGTGGGTGTCAGGCTGATTTATAAGGAAACATTTGATAGAGTGGACAACAGATACTCTTGTTGTTTGTCCAAACTGGACTCTGTTTTTACCAAAGTCTGGTTCTGAATGAGGCCTGAAAACAGGATAAACATGTTTAAAAGGCTGTTAAATGTGGCTGCAAGGAAGCAGGAATAAGGTGGAGGTTTGTGCGTCACGGTTGGGACTCTGAGGACCGACAACACGTGCAGACTGTAACACCTTCCTAATGAGAAGCGCTGCCAACTGTCACACGTTCAGCACGAGGCCCAGCAGCATATTTCCCTCCAGGTTCTCGTGCTGCTCCTTCATTTTCAAAGACAGAGTTAAAGGAAAAGCAAGTGACCGACACAGTCTGAACGCATTTGTGTGACCTGGACTGAGCTCCGTGTGTTGTAGGGTCATGGTGGTCGTTGGATGGCATCACATGACATTTGAAATGTGAAGGTCAGCGGAGGACAGGGGGACATTTTGTTGTGTCGGTGCTAAACAGCTTTCCCTTTTCCTGATATTTGGATTGATCTTTACCGCCTGAAAATGCTGACAAACGTTACGCAGGTCCATTGAGGAGATGACTGCTGTCAGCACTTCAGAGCACTGTTTGATGAACTGACCGGGCTGAGGGGAACGGAGAACGTCCAGCTGAAGTTCTGCAATCACAGGTTGGAGCTTCATGTAGACAATCGGAAGACCCCATACTGTTTCTGTGAGGATGGACGGGGACGGATGAAGAGAATACAACGTTTTAGGCACTTAAACATCAAATATTGTTTGGGGAACTCAGGGCCCAGAGGAGCTGGTGAAGATGAAGAACTAAGGAAGAGCGCGGGCTGTAAACCAAACAGATGGATGATACGATGAATGGATAAATGAATACAAGGATAGCCAGGTTGGTGGATGGAAGGATGAATGGATGGACAGATTGATAGAGTGATGGATAAATGGTTGGATTGATGGAGAGGTGGATGAATGGACAGATGGACAGACTGGTGGGATTTTAGCTGTCCCATGTATTTAGGCTATGTTCTGTCCGATGTTTTTGTTTTCCAACCCAACTCTCACATTCACAGCTGATTCTGCCAATGAAGAATTCTCAGTCAGTCTCTGATCTTGTCTTCTGGTCTCGTTTCAGGTGTTTTTTTGGTATTGTGTTTATTCATTTATTAAAATTAAAATCCTTTCCACTGATTTCCCTCTCTGCATTTGAATCTTTTTAAAATAAGTTCTAGAAACAGAAATGTGATTATTCACAAAAATCTGTGAAAATTCACTTTTAAACATTTCAATAGTTGCTCTACATTTTATTTAACCTTTTTGCTACCTTCTGGGGTCAAGATGACCCCCTCTCCTTCCATTGAGGTGTTCTCCCTACCATGACAAAGGTGGATAAAGGTGGAGAGGATTTCATGTAATCCATGGACACCAGTGAAGATCACAAACCATTGAAGAAAAAAGTTTCAGAGCTCTGTCTAGTGGGTCTAGATCAGTGTTTTTCAACCACTGTGCCGTGAGAGATGGTCAAGTGTGCCGTGGGAAATTGTCCTCATTCACTGATCTAAAAACATTTCCATCTCCAGGATTTCAGCTCTGTGTTCATCCAAACATCCTGATAAAACACTGAGTAGTTAGGAATATGAAAGATCATAAAATACTTTTTTCTTTGTGTTTATTTGATTCTATTAAAGATATTTTGATAAGAATGACGGTACCACGATTTAGCCGCAGCTATAACTGATGGGGAAAATCCCGCCCCTTTAACTGTCTCCACCAATCACTCTTGGAGGCTTAATCACATGTCATCAGTCTGACCAATCAGAAGTGGTTAAAGTCTTCACTTCCTTGTTCTGATTCTGCTCATAAAGTCTCTCAGTTCTAACAGAAATACCAGCTAAAGCTCGTCTTTAGTGGTGTAGCTTTCTACAGAATCCGGTGTCAGACCGTGGAACAAGAGAACAAAACCATGAAGCTCAGAGAAGAGAGTCTGTCTGCATCACTACATCTCCCATGATGCATTGGGTTAAAGTGACAGTGCACAAGGAGATCTGTTATTAAACGTCTTGAAACCAACGAACACACCTCAAACTGTTTTTAAATCTTTTAACTTAACTTTTATTTCATCTTTTAGAAGAAAATGCATGTGAGATCATGGAGGGACTGTAGATCAATACAATTTTCAACCTTTTCTGAGCCATGGCACACTTTAACCTTGAAAAAAATCCTGCGGCACACCAGCATCCAAAAAAAATAAAAATAAATTAAAAAAACAAAAGGAAAAACTCACAGTCTGTATTGATCTACAGTCCCTCCATGATCTCACATGCATTTTTGTGATAATTGTGGCAGAAAAAGCTGGAAGCTGCAGTTGTTTTTTTTCTAAAAGATGGAATAAAAGTTAAGTTAAAAGATTCAAAAACTGTTTGATGTGTGTTCGTTGTTTTAATACGTTAAGAGGAGAGACTCATTGTGCGCTAAGACAGTCACTTTAACCCAATGCATCATGGGAGATGTAGTGATGGCAGACAGACTCTCTTCTCTGAGCTTCATGGTTTTGACGAGCTTTAGCTGGTATTTTTGTTAGAACTGAGAGACTTTATGAGCAGAATCAGAACAAGGAAGTGAAGACTTTAACCACTTCTGATTGGTCAGACTGATGACATGTGATTAAGCCTCCAAGAATGATTGGCGGAGACAGTTAAAGGGGCGGGACTTTCCCTAAAACAACTGAAGCTGCAGCTAAATAGCGGTACCGTCATTCTGATCAAAATGTCTTTAATAAAATAAAATAAACACAAAGAAAAAAGTATTTCATGATCTTTTATATTCCTAACTACTCAGTGTTTTATCAGGGCCTGTTTGGATGAACACAGAGCTGAAATCCTGGAGATGGAAAATGTTTTTAGATCAGTTAATGGGTCATTTCCCGCGGCACACTGGTTGAAAAACACTGCTGTAGACCATACTAATGTAGATACACAAACACTGTATGACATAATGAGATCATTATTTAACAAACTTTAAATCAGACAGGCATTTCAGTTTAGGTCAAGAAAATAGGAACATATTTACTTGACCTTTTTAAATGTTTTATTTTCTTATCTCACTGGTTGACAAGGTTTAAGAAAACTGTTCACTACCTTAAAGACAAAAAAAACATTTTCAAATCAATTCTAACTGATAAAAAGTGTGCTTTGTTCTGAAAATAAAACTTTTACAGACTGTCTTTTTTCAGAAAAACGCTACTTTTGATTTTTGTGTGGATTTTATAAATAAACAGAAGACCTTATCGTGTCAGAAAAAACTCTGAACCTGCTTGTTGTTCAGAAAGCAAACTCATCTCAGTCAGAAGTAAATCCACTCTTCCTCTCTGTCATTTCTGCTATTAAATATTGATCATTCCCTCGCTCTGTCTCCCAGACATTCAAGGAATCCTCTGTGCAGCAGGGAATAAACACTGAGAACAGGGGAGCTTTGCAGCACGTAGACAGGATCAAACAAGGTGTGTTGCAGTAAAAATGGATGTTTAACTCTCTAAACTCTGCATCGCGTCATCTAAATTTCATGATACCATGCTTGTTTTGTAAGACTTAACAGACAGAAACAAAAGTGCAGCATGTCCAGAGCTGCAGGGTTTCTGCTCGCCACGCAGTGGGTTTGAGCCCGTCAGACGGACCCCGTGGTGAAGCGGTTTCTTCTGCGTGGACTGTCAGGGGGGAATCTGGGCCCGGATTCAAGTGAAACTCCGAATGTAGTCCAGAAAACAGCCCGGCTCCTCTCAGTGTGAAGCTGCTGGCAGCAAACATCAGAAGGCGCTCTGTTCTGCAGCGTGTTTGTCTTTTAGATCTCCCCTTGTTTGGCGAGCGGAGCGTGAGTAAGCATCTCGCTAATTTCTGTTGACTACCTGCATTATTTCTGATGTATGAAGGGAGACAGCGGAGAAGAGACCCTGTCAGAAACTGCTACTGATTGCCTAATCCAAACAGATTTTTTCTTCATTTTTTTTAATTCTCTGCCAAATCTCAATTATGGATTTTTAGAATCAATCAATAATGAAACATACCCCAGAATCTCAAAGTCAAAGAGGTTGTGTGTCTGTGATGGGATCTAACAGCAGACAGGAACTGGTGTGTTTAACAGATGGATGCTAAACGTCATCAACACCTCTGTCCAGACGTTGGACTGTGGGGAATAATGGATGGACAGATGAATGGATGGACAGATGAATGGATGGACAGATGAATGGATTGGGACTGAACGGCAGATGAATAAACAGACTCATGAACAGATGCATCAATGGATGGACAGACACGTAGATGGTTGGATAGATTAACATGTGGACAGGG
Organism: Oryzias curvinotus; assembly: GCA_023969325.1. NCBI lineage: Eukaryota > Metazoa > Chordata > Actinopteri > Beloniformes > Adrianichthyidae > Oryzias > Oryzias curvinotus. Next base: position 8,693,182 of record CM043726.1, on the reverse strand, counting down.
ATGGAAGAATTAGATGGATAGATGGATGGACAGAGGGGCCTATGGATGGATGGATTAAAGGATGGATAGACAAGTGGTTGGATGAATGTATGAGGATGGATGGATGAATGAATGGATGGGCACATGGATGACTGTATGGGTGGATACACAGACTGATGGATGGATTTAACAGTGTTGCATCGATCTGCAGATCAATGGATTGACCAACAGATGGATGGATGGATGGATGAGAGTGGAAGGACAGAAGGATGGATAGACAAGCTAGTAGATGGACACATGGCTGACTGTATGGGTAGATACACAGGGCAATGGATGGATGAATGTGCAGATGGATGGATGGACGGATGGATAGATGGAAACATACAGATGGATGAACCGATGAACAGACCCATTTCTTAATCTAAACATCTTTTTTCCCAATTTTTTTCCTTCTCTCTACCAGCTCTTCCTTTATGGATTTTTAAAAGCATCCATCAGTGAAACAAAGAAGAAGTTCTGTGTTGTAATGGAATCCAACGGCAGACAGGGTTCGTTGTGTTTAACCGCTGAACGTCTCCAACCTCTGAGTCCACGCTGCTGAAGTGTTGGTCAGGAATTTAATGAGTTCAATTGATGCGGCGCAGACAGCAAAAGTTTCATCCCTGAAACGCCACATTCAATTCAATGCCTGCTGCAGCTCCAGCTTTGAATAATTCAGACAGTGATGCTTGATCTCAAAATTGACTCTGAAAACTACAACAGAACACTTTCCTCCTCCTCTTTGCAGGTAATTTTCTGGGTTTAGATGAAGGTCTTTGACAATTTTTACTCAGCAAAATCTTAGAGATAAAGTACAACCATCTTTTTTAGCCTTGCCCTAACAGTTCAGCGAGTTTTCTGTGGGTAACACCAATTATTTCTGCAAGTCACTTTGCTCTAGAGAAGGAACAGTGAGGTAAAAAAGTGTTTTTCAGTCACAGATTGATGAAGGTCAAAGGTTTACTGGAGGTTTTTGCCAGGTTTAAAAACCCTGCAGCTTGTATTCTGGTCCATTCTTCCATGCAGATCTTCTCAAGAGCTGTGGTGTTTTGGGACTGTTGCTGGGCGACACAGACTTTGAGGTACAGAGACTCCCTAGACCACTCCAGAACCCTAAAATGCCTTTTCCGTAGCCACTCGTTGGCTGTGTGGGTTCGGGATCACTGTCAAGGTGGAAGATCTGGACAAGTTTCATCCTTCATCCTCTTGCTGATAGAAGGAGGGTTTCATTCTAAATCTCACTAAACATGGACTCATTCATCATGCCCTTAATACGGATTAAGGCCGTCTGTCCCTTTTGTAATAAAGCACCTGTAGTTCAAAAAAGATCTCTTTAATTTAGGTTGATTAGGAGTCTAACTTGGTTGTGTGAACTAGAACTATTATTGGTTACTAGGGGATCTAGAGCACATTTCCCTAGACGATACGCAAATACATTTATGTACATTATTTAAGTAGAGGTCTTCATTTCCTTTGTGATTTTTCATCTCTCACTCTTCAAAGAAACCTACCATCAGGATGACAGACTATCGGCTTCTTTTTAGGTTGGCAAACCTACAAAATCAGCAAGGGATCAATGACTTATTTCCTCCACTAGAACTCCTTCAAGACTTTAGCTGTGGAACAGAACCAGACTGAGGTCTATTGTGGTTCTAGAAACTAGATTCATGAGTACAGATAGGTCAGGATTAAAAAAACTTTATGGATTTAGAGATCTACCAATAAAAGTTGGGTTTTGAGACACGAGACAAGGGCTGGATTTGTGCTATAAAGCTACGTTCACACTGACGTTGGAAATGCGCGTTCAAGTGGCTACTTCCAATGAAAGGTCTATGTAAACGCACTTGAATGCACGTTTCGGGTTTCAACATCTAAACTCAGATTCATGCAAAGCTACACACAGTTTTCTCTGAAATGTAACCAATAAAGGACTCCGATTTGGTACAGACTAATGGATGGCTTCCCTTTTTTCATGGTTAATTGATCATGGAGGGGATAATAATAATTGCGGTTTGAATTTTTTCACACCAAGTCTTTATATGTCGGAACGGAGCTGTGAAGGAAAAAGCCTGGAGCAATATTTGCAAGATTTCGCTTCCACATTTTGCACCAAGCCTCTTCCCACTGTAGGTGGCAAACATGCACTAGTAAACAGTGGAAAAAGAAGAAGCCCCACCCTGCTGGTCTAGTGTGAGCACCATAATGTAAATGCGCTTTAAGGCCGTGTTTAGTGCGTTACATGTGAACGTAGTTTTAGTTATTACTGCTATTAGTAGACATGGTCAATGTTACCATTTCAGAATTTCAGAAACACGGTTCACTGCAGAGAAGGGAGATGAAAACTTTAATTTAGAGGGTAATGAACTCAGATATTGTAATAGACTAAACAAAGGTCGTGGAGGAGTTGCTCTATGTGGATAAAACTCTGCATTTCAGAGAAGTGAATAGAATGACAGCTTTTGTTGACAATATGCTTGAATGTTTAACAATCGAAATCGCTCAATAAAATAAAAAATATATAGTTGGATGGAGAAAATGTTTGTGTTTGTGTCAACCACAGGTTGCATTTCTCAATAGGAGACAGAAGAATTAAAACAGAAACCTCCATCAATGCATTTAAAGCTGAGCTACTTGAGCAGAATTGGGATGTAATTTATCAAAAAGAAAACTGTTGATGAGGCTTATGAGTATTTTTTACTGATATTTGGTTTGTTGTATGATAAACATTGTCCAGTTAAAAAATTCAAGAAATAAATTAAGTGTTTCCATTGTCCATGGATTACAAAAGGATTGCGGAATGCATGTTTAAAAAAGAATACTCTATATAAAAACTACTTAAAAAAGAGAACCAAAGAGGCAGAAAATACATATAAAAAATACAAAAATAAATGAATGCAGATCACAAGAACATGTAAGAAGGAATATTATGGAAACTTTTAGAGGAAAACAAAAGTAATATAAAAAAAACATGGGGCATACTTAATACTATTCTAAGAAAGGGTAACAAGGAAGACTTCTATCCAAAGTACTTCATTAGTGAGGATGAAGAAATAGATCAAAGGGAAGAGATTCCTAAAAGATTTAATGATTTTTTTGTAAACGTGGGACCTGAATTAGAAAAACAAATTCCGGATCCAGGAACATTTGGAAAGGAAGTGCAAATATTAATTGACGGAAATCCCAGTTCAATGGTTCTTAACCCAGTAACTGAAAATGAAATATTAAAGACCGTGAGAGGAATGAAGGGTAAACTCTCTACTGATGTTAACGGCATTGATATGTCTTTGGTGAAAACAGTAATCAGTGGAATTCTGAAACCATTAGAATATATGTTTAATTTATCATTCCAAACAGGTTCATTTCCTAATCAAATGAAAATTGCAAAAGTTATACCATTGTACAAAACCGGGAACAAGCATCACTTCACAAACTATAGGCCAGTTTCTATGTTACCGCACAGTTATCAAAAATACTAGAAAAAATGTTCATAACTAGATTGAATTATTTCATGGAAAAGCACAAGATACTGGAGGAAGGACAGTACAGGTTCAGGTCAAATTGATCACATCACTGGCCCTGATGAATGTAGTAGAAAATATAACAAATGCAATTGATGATAAAAAACATGTAATCGGGGTATTTATTGATTAAAAAAAAAAGCTTTCGACACAATTAACCACGGTATATTAATTCATAAATTGGAACGGTATGGCATAAGGGGGTTAGTGCTAGACTGGATCAGAAGATATTTGAGCAACAGAAAGCAGTTTGTAAAGGTTGAAGGTGCTTGTTCCCAATGTTTGGACATTGTTTGTGGTGTCCCTCAGGGGTCTGTTCTGGGACCAATATTATTTAGTTTATATATAAATTTATTTAAGGTTTCTAATTAATTACTGCTAGTTTTATTTGCTTATTTATTTGACGACACAAATGTGTTTTGTGATGGGGATGATCTGCAGCAACTCATAGAAACTGTTAAGAAGGAGAAAAACTGAAGCTGTGGTTTGATGTAAATAAACTTTCACTAAATTTAAGTAAAACAAAAATGTTATTTGGTCACCATAATGGTAAAAATATTAACATTGACATGGACATAAATGGGGTGAAACTTGAAAGAATTTATGAAAATACATTTCTTGGGGTCATAATTGATGACAAACTAACCTGGAAAGCACATATTAGCTACATACAAGCTAAACTATCCAGAAGCATTTCTGTGTTGAATAAAGTTAAACTGGTTCTGGACCACAAATCACTCCACATGTTATACTAAACATTGGTCTTACCATATTTTTCTTATTGTGTAGAGGTTTGGGAACAACTATAAAACATCGTTACATTCACTTTCAATACTTCAAAAGAGATCAATACGAATCATACACAGTCAGTTACCTTGAGCACACGGATACATTATTCATACAATCAAAATTACTCAAATTTTACGATTTAGTAGAGTATTGCACCGCATAAATAATATTTAAGGCCGAAAACAATTTATTACCGACGAATATCCAGAGGTTATTTATTGAAAGAGACGAAAAATACAAGTTTAGGGAAAAAAATAAATTTCTCATACATAAAGCACGTACAAATAAAAAAAGATTTTGTGTTTCAATTTGTGGAGTTGTGGAACAGAACCAGTAAATGTTTGAAACAATGTCCAAACATAAAAGAATTTAAGTATAAATACAGAAATATGATAATTGATAAATATGTACAAATGCAAAAAAATACAGAACATCAGCATTTGTAAATCTGCATACTTTGAGAATACGTTTTGTTATTCATTTGTGTGTTTTTTTGGAAATCAGAACTACACGTGCAGCTGTAACCCAATATACACTTGGGTAGGGCACTGGACTCTGATGGTGGGTGTACTGGGGTGAGTTGAGAAAGTAAGGACTTAAGGTAAAGGGGGGTGAGAGTTTACAAGATTTTTCTTCTTCTTTTGGACTTGTGTTGTTAGTATAATTTTCTTGTTTTATATATTTTTTTTCTTGTTTTTGTCTTATTTTGTTATTCTACACTTGTTTGCACTTGTCCAAAACAAAAAGGTTACTACTACTACTACTACTACTACTACTACTACTACTACCATGAAAAAGTTAAAGAGGAGTCTGAATATAGCCTTAATAATTGCAATGGTCATGTCATTTCATATAAAAAGATCCATTTAAAATTCACACGACGAATGAACTCTTTCAAGGAAATCAGTTTTCAACTTTCAGCTGAACTACATCAAAGTGAGATGAATCATGTATGATCGGGGGGTGCAGATGAAAATCCCTCACCTGTCCTTTGTGTCTCTCCGCCTGCAGCGCACACCGTCCGGACGGGCACCTGTGAGGTGGTGGCGCTGCACCGCTGCTGCAACAAGAACAAAATCGAGGAGCGCTCCCAAACCGTCAAGTGCTCCTGTTTTCCCGGGCAGGTGGCCGGCACCACCAGAGCCGCCCCGTCGTGTGTGGATGGTACGCTCCGGTGACTGAAGAATTCATCCCAGATCTTTCACATCTTTTCCTGCTGATGCACAAGCATTTGCTAACATCAACCGCCGTCTCACTGAACACAGCCTCAAATCAAAGAATCCCATTTTCACTGCCTGAAGTGCTAATCTTTTAATTACATTTCTAAATACATAAATATCCATTATTCATATTTTGATGTAGAAAAAGGAAAAAAAAGCTGCTGTGTTGAATGTTGGAGTGACTGGGGAAGAGAAAAAGGAGCGGTAACCAAACAGTAATGAAAAATATGGTTGAATACAAAAATGTAAACACAGTCTCCATTAATATTGTAGGTTTGTGTCACCAAGTCATACTTTGACCAATCAGAGACTTGGATTTGGTAGTGACGTATGGATGGCGTCCCCTTTAATTCGGAAGTGCCAACCGTTTGAAAATTGATAATGGAGGAGAAATGAATGATTGTGGTTTGTGTCCGGCCAGAATTCTATGACACCAAGTCTTTCATATGTGAGAATGGAGCTGTGAAAGAACAACCTTAGAGCGAGATTCACCAGATTTGCAACATTTTTGCAGCAAGACTCTTCCATGGTGGACATGCGACAAAAGAAGAAGCCCCCCCTTGCTTGTCCAGTGTGAACACTGGGCTGTTGGTGCTTTCAGGAACCTTTGTTTGGCGTGTTCTTGACATATGTTACGACCCCTGGCAGTGTTTGCTTGTTTTGTGGTGTGTGTGTGTTTATGTGTTTGAGTGGCAGAAGTCAACTCCGGCACAGCTGCTGACTCCGCCCCCCCCCTGCAGAGCTGATTGAGGCTGCTTCCAATCGCCTGGCTTGGAGGGAAGCTTCAAAAGCTCCCAGGATCCTCTGCTCCAGTGGCGGCTGCCTTCCGGAGTGGGAATTGGTTTTCCAGCCTGCCCCTGCTGTCTGCCTGGCCTTAGCTTGAGAAAGCCTCTGGTTTCCCCCTTGGTTTGATTCTGGTTTTGTCCTTTTGTTACATTTACTCTCGTGGTCTTTTGTTGACATTTGCAGTAATTGTGAGTTTTTCCTTTCTGTCATAATTGTACAGCTACAAAGCCAGAGAGTTTAGGTTATACCATCATTTGTTGCACCTTTGGTGTTTTGTTGGTTATTTTCCTTTAGTTCCTTTAGTTTGATTTCTTTATGCATCACAGAATAAACGGCCGTGTGGCCATCTTTAACCCCACCCGGTTATCTCAATTCTAATTCTCAATCCTCCCTGAAGAGGGACGTAACAACATGTCCGTCGTTCAAAAGGAAGCCCAGATGCTTCTGCTGCTCCAGCTGCAAAGATGTGGAATGGCCTTCCTCTGGAGAGTCCTCATCACACATCTCCTTCAAAGACTGGTTCTTGGCTGTTATCATCCTTTCAAAAGAGGCTTTTAGTGGATCTGATCAGTATTTTATGTCAACTTTAAACGTTGTAATGTTTTTGTTACATGTTTTAGATTGAAGACTTTGTAAGACTTGTCTGGACTGGGGATTTGAGAATCTTCTACGTTCTTGAAGCCCTTTAGCTCCCCTGCAAACGGAGCAGATGCCACAGTCCTTTTTTTACCCTCAGTCCCAGCCCACCCAAAGCAATTACCCCAAAGCGTTACAGCATTTAATTCACCTCACAAATGAACTGCTGTCTTTATTTTCCTCTCATTACCTCTAAGGATTCACGACATTGTTCGTCATTCAGAGGTAACATCTTTGAGGCCGTGCCACACAGCCACTACGGACATTTTGCGTATTTTGAAACATTCAAGCATGTTCTTGAATGTGCGTTTAACTAATGTTGTTCACACTGGACAAGCAGGGAGGGGCTTCTTCTTCTTTTTCGACTGTTAACTAGTGCACGTCGAATGTTGCCTTGCAAATCTTGCTCCAGTCTTTTTCTTTCACAGCTCCATTCTGATACGTCAAGATGGCTGCTGGCTGCTTTTGTCTTTGCTGATCAATCCGTCATGAAGCTCAAAGGACTATAAACATCTTTCAATCTTCATCCTCATCCTCATATATGAAAGATGTGTCATTAACATGTTCTGCAAACTAAAGCTGTGAGGCATCGGCCTCGCTTTGACACTCCTGCGGTGATCTCACGGAGTAAAATAATACGTACTTAACCTTTTATTTAGTCCCCTTTTCTACAACATTAAGTGTGTAACAGTATCTGCTACATATGAGGATAAATAAAGATCTGCACATCTGAGAAAACCTGGTGATTTGGATGCAGAATTCAGAAGATGTTTCTGACTGAAAGTTTTCATTGACCTAAATGACCTCTACTGATGAGGCAACGTAGTGGGTTATTATAACATGAGTTTGGACTTTCCTTTTGCCTCAAAAACATTTATTAAACTATCTCATTCTAAAACACATTTATTTTGTAATTACAGCCATACACAAATAATTTGTCATGAAGTTTTCTATGAGCCAGTAAAAAATAAGACTCTTTGATGACCAAACGCAGAAAATTAGAAACAAAATGAACAAAAACCTGAAAAATGTCTAATAGAAGTTTTGAAATAACTTAAGAGAATGCAAACAAACAGTAGTCTGCCCAAACAGAGCAAAATTAGAGGTGATAAAAAATCAATTCAAACATGTAGGTGACATGAGGATCCAACTGAAACCTTAAGCTTCTCCATGGAGATTATAGAAAAGAATGGAGAGAACTAAATCAATAAACTAAAACTAGGTATAAATAATTAACAAGCCTTAAAGGCACTATATGTTCCTACAACATCAAAGACTCTTTACCCATTCTCACAAATTGTTCCCCTTGTGTAAATTGTACACTGGTCCTTTTGTCATCACATCCTATTAAAAATTTTTTGGCTTAATAACAGTTATTCAAAATAAAGATGAAGCTATTGTTGGGAGTTTCCGTTGTATCAACTAACAATTTTTAGTCTCTGCGTTTCTCGGTTTTCTGGCCCAAGTCGGTTTAAGCTAGCATGCTGTCAACTTTAGTCATGCTTACGGTACATTTAAGGTATGTTTGCTATTGATGTGAAGCTATCCTCTCTCAGGATTTAAGCTACTCTAGCTGTTAATGTATGCTACACTTGCTGTGCATTGAGCCATGCTTTCTGTACGTTTTGCTAGCTATAAATCTAAACTACGGCTACTATAAATTTAAGCTATGCTAGCTGTAAATTTATGTTTTTAAACTATGCTTACAACAACTTTAAGCCATGCTAACTAAATTTTGTTTTATTCAACAATGCTTACTATTAATTTAAGCTTTGCTAGCTGTAAATTTAAGATACACTACATTTGAGCAAAACCTTTTTTCTATTGAAATATGAGTTATTTTCACAGCTCATTTTCCTACCTGGAAGTAAGAAGCCTCGATCTCTGAGGCTCCTCCTTTCTCTCTGTGTGGATGCCGCCCATTTCATGACTTCAACCTATAGCGGGCCTCTGCAGCGTGTCTGCGTTTCGCACACGTTAACCAACAAACATTTTTACTTCAGCTAACAAATAATGAAAGAGTCCGTGTTTCAGGTGGGCCACGGAGATTTGCTCATGCATTCGTTTGCGCCTCATCAGTCACACATAAAATCCTCAGCAAAGCTCAAAGACTCAACACTGTTCATTTAAACAGAAGAAATCCAGCTCTGATTCAGCCCGACTCATGTTTTTTTGAAAGCATCATTAAGTGTTGAATGAAATGTCTCCCATGCACTATTCATATGTTGGATCATCAATACTCCCCCCATTCCATCTCACATGAAACCTCTGTGAATTTTTTATTGACTCCTGTTCCACAGCCACCATATGCTGGAAGTTGACCCGGAGCTCTTTTTTCCCCGCACTGCTGCTATAACCATATCAGTGTTTTCATACAAAAATGGAATCCCTCGTGTTATGTAGTCTTCATTATGGGCAGGTCTCCTATGCTAGAATGAAACCCCCAATCTGCATTAAAAACTTGTAAAGGAAAGAAGGTGATGGCTAAAATGCAATAATGCTTTGGAAGCATTAATACAGCTTTAATGAAGTCACAAGTGAAGAGGTGTTAGCCAATTCGCCTTAGCAAGCCAGTTTGCAGTTCTTTCCATGACACACGATGCCTTAAAATAGACGTGTTAGCTGTCAAAAAGCAAATCTTACATCACGTCCCTGAGACAGCTGTCAGAGAGTGACATCACATGATGAGCCACGGCTTTGATGATCTGAGGAGATGATGCTCTTCACGCCTGTGGCACAGATGGAGATGTGCCTGAAACACAAACATGAGAGGGAATATCTGAGAGGACAAGTTGTTGAATGTGTTTTAGCACTTTGGTCTGAATGCAGTTATTCTGTGGGAAGATGGAGTGATGTTTGTGTATACTATTTACTTTTTTGCTTTCAACATTTTTAGTTTTGATTTCCAAAACTTAATTTTACACTTTTTTTTTTTTTTTTTTTTGCTATGTCACGCTAAACTGAAACTTATGAGAGCAAAATCAAAGATAGGAAAAAAGCGAGATGAGACGCAACGCATGTGGAAATATTTTTGAAAGCAGAAAAAAACAAATTTTAACCAAAGAAAAAAGGATTTGAAAGCAAATATGAGAAAATCTCATTTTCGACTTAGAAAGTTTTGTTTGCAACGTGGTGGCATAAATGTCACTCCATATGGGAAAAACAAACTTGATGGCGCAGCACACAGTGTTGTATAATTTTGTCTTTCTGTCTTCTGAAACATGTACAACATGATGACATCATTACACAGTGTAGTGTGTGTGGGAGTCCTGCAGTCGCCCTACGGGCACTTGTGTTTCACCTGCAAACCTCGTCTGTGAGCTTTTGCACAGCATCAGTTAGGAGGCGGTACTCACACCTTACTAATGAATACAGCTGGAGTGTCAAACTCCAGGCCTCCTGCTGGTTTTCCAGAAATCCTCCCTCATCTGCCGCTGATTACCTGGATCAGGTGTGTTTAGCCAATAGGGAGATTCAATAGATTCAATGGCAGGTTGGCTGTAACACATGTTGGCCCTCGAAGCCTGAATTATGACGCCCCAGGGCTAGAGTGTGGCGTTAGGGCACCGTGTGACAGCATCCCCCATACGGGATAAGTGCGAGCAACTTACAACTTACTTCACAATACACCTACCACACGATCGACAATGGTACGTTCCATTTTCCATGTGACATACGAGCCTCTAGGGAACTACAAGACACACTGACTTTGAGATCCATTTTTGTCAAACTGAAACTAAGTAAATCCAAAGACTTTTGGTACTAAAAATGCAGTCAAACTAACGTTGCCAGATCTTGTTCAAACAGCAGATTCTGGGGGGGAAAATGAAATGAAATGCCACTCAGTGACAGGCTCCCGGTTAGCTGTCAGCTGCATGGCAGATGCATGTTCTTCACAAATGTGGCACCTCATCAAAGGTGGAAAAATATTCCTTCCTGATAAAAAAGGGAGACAGTATGACAAAGAAATGAACAACACAACATTCTTTAATGTTTTTTTTTGCTCAGTTTAGTTCCTCTGACAGATGATTTAAGACAGTATGGTTGAAAGGAGTTTCACAGTTCATTATTATATTGTGGAATACAGGTGTTTGATTAATTACCACTTCTTTGTATCTGTGTCTGAATAAAATAACTGGATCTGATCTGGGAGAACGCTGAAGCAAAGCTGCCTATGGCACAACACGATTCAACTTTTTAACGTATGAAATTGATATTTAGTGAGCATAAAGCTGTTACTTCTGGATTTTTAGCACAGGAGAAAAACAGATTTTTGACTCTTTGTTGTTTGACCTCCATGTCTTTTCACAAGCTTCAATAGTGGAACAGAAGTGGTGGTGTCAGATGCATCCGTGCCTTGATGGGGAGGAATGCAAAGTGCTTCCCGATTTAAAAGGCTGGAGCTGTGCAACAGGGAACAAGATCAAAACCACAAAGGTAAGTGCAGGGAATCGGGCCAGTCTCCTTGTTGGTGCCGGATCCAAATCTGTTGTTGAGCCGCTATTCAAGGTCAACAAGTTGTGACTTTTAGTTGCTGTCAGTCCTGTGTTTCGGTCGAGTCCAACATCTGCAGGCGGCGCTGGACCCTCAGGGGACCAGTGATCAGTTGGCTTGCCATGTCTCCTTAGCACTTTCAGGCCACTTTCAGCACCCAAACGAGACAATTACACACTCCAGTTACTTGCTTTTAAAGTCGTAACTTGATGCTCGTATCCTTCACTGTGTTATGACTCTATCTGTAGACTTCAGTTGTGCTTTCTCCATGTACTTAATTATTTAAACTGCCTGTAGCACACCTGCCTGGAGCCTGGAGGTTGGAGCCCTGGGCTATTGATTCTGGGATTATATATGTATATATACATAGATAGATAGATAGATAGATAGATAGATAGATAGATAGATAGATAGATAGATAGATAGATAGATAGATAGATAGATAGATGGATGGATGGATGGATGGATGGATGGATGGATGGATGGATGGATGGATGGATGGATGGATGGATGGATGGATGGATGGATGGATGGATGGATGGATGGATGGATAGATAGATAGATAGATAGATAGATAGATAGATAGATAGATAGATAGATAGATAGATAGATAGATGCATTGACGACAAGTCTGGCGAGAATCAGTTCAGATATAGAGCAAACTACAACTTTTATTTTGATAGTCCACTTCCGCTTATTGGCACGTTCATTTTGTTAACTAAATATTAAGTCAGGAGTTAAACATTTAGCTCCAAACTAAATATTTTATTAAAATAAAAAATATTCAATTTGGACTTAAATATTTATTTACATAGCTTAAATGCTTAGTTTGGAAAATAAACATTTAGGCGAATTCTAAACATTTAGTTTGTTAACTAAAAAAATAATTATAAAAAATGCTAAACTTTAACATATAAACATAAATGAATAAAAAGGGGAAAATATGCATTTTTTAAAAATGAAACCGTTTTTTTCTTCTGCAACAGGCTAAATAAACAAAAATATTGCTCTTAACATGACTATGATTTTTGATCCGGGGTGCATCTATACTCTGGAGCATTTTGTAGTGTATAAAATACTGTATATCTTCTTTTAAATGTGAAATGTCAAAGCTAAATGTGTCATTTTTCTTTATTTATTTTGTTGTGTTTCTTCACATGAACACCTGGAAAGATTTCTGCTGACAGAGACCAGCTCTGGTAACATCTGCTGACCTACAACAGGGTCACGGTAAATATTTGATTTGATTATCAAAATGAAATGATATAATTATATGATAATTTTGTTTAATTATTTTTTTCCAGTGGTTTCACAAAATAATTTTGTTTATGCCAGCATTTTTATAAATGTAAAATTCATGTTTGTTTTAGTTTGAACTATAGTAGCATTTCCAAGATAGAAATAAAATAGCGAATGATATTCGCACTTTCAGGCACCGGAAACTCGGCAGTCTCTTCCCCCCCTAGGGCGGTAGTTAATTAACTCACCTGTTCAGCTTCCTATTTAAGTCCAGGTGTGCAGCGTTCATTCTCTTTCTTACCGCAGCGCCGCTTTCGTCCCCGCGGCTCTCCTTCTTTTGGCATCTTGGTGTGTTCCCCCCTTCTTTGGACGGTGCTCCCACTTTTTCTGATGTGGGGGGTCTTCATTTCGCCGTGTTTGTTTCTCCTTCCGCGGCGTTTCAGCGACCGGGGTGGCGGCGCCGGCGTGTTCGCGTCGCTGCGGCGGGTGAGCGTTTCGCGGTGTTTCGGTTGGCAGCGGCGTTAGATCGGGGGCCGTTCAGGCTTCTCCTCTGCTGTGGCCGTTTGTATCATTGCGGTGAGCGGCCAGGCGGTCTTTTCCCGTGTTTTTCTGTTGTGTTTTCTGATGCGTTTCTGTTTCCTTATTTTTGTTCCGGTTGTATGTGACGTCACGCCCCTAAGGACTCTGGGTATTGTAGTTTTATGTTCTTTGTCATTGTGGTCTACCTGACTCGTTTTCATGTTTTGTGGCTCTGCATCCTGTTATTGTTTCAGGGGTTGTGGGGTCTTTCCTGTGGTTCAGGGCTGGTGGTCCTCGTCTGGACAGGTTTCTCATGCTGGCTGAATTAGTTGTGGCTTTCGGCGTTTTATCTGTTGCTGTGTGTTATTTAAGATTTCAGGATTTTTATTTTGTTGCATACGAAGTTATATTTAGCAAATACAACCAGTAGTGAAATGTAACCCCGGTCCGCTCTGTGGACAGCGCAATAATTAAGGAAAATCATACAGGAAATGTACGTCATTTATTTCTGTAAAGTCTACATGATATACATAAGTATAACTATGTACCGCTGAAATACGTACAATATGTGTATTGTAGACTTAAATATGGAATGCAAAATAATGTGCATGAATGTGGACTGAAGACTTAAATAATTAAGGTACACGTGTAGAGTTGCTGTTTAAGAGCCTGATGGCATGGGGGTAGGAACTCCTCCTGGGTCTCTCTGTCTTAGCCATCCGGCTAGGACTCGGCTTCTACGGCTCCTAGATAAGAGCCGAATGTGAATTTTGCCTGTCTTTAAGCAACGCTGGCTTTATTATTTTGGTGGCTCTCTTTGTTTTGTGTTTCTGTCGTGGCTGCTGTGCATTTGGTGGTTTACTCAGCGTTTGGTTTGTTCTTGTTGGACCCCTCTCTCCTCTGTGAATTTTACTTTTGATTTGTCTCTTTTATGCGACGTCTGTGGCTTGTTTTGTTTCACTCGGCGATCTTCGTTCGTCGCCTCCGCCTGCTCACGGTATGGTTCATTCTAGGCCGCCACTGTGGGTGGCCCTTGGATGTGTTCATGGTTGGAACTTGTTTCGGTCCTGTTGGCGCCTGTCGTCGTAGTTTTTTTTTTTTTTTTTGGCGTCAGTAGCCTGATTCCTCGTGCGCCTTACGGATTGGTTTATTTTTACTTCGGCTGCCCATGCCTTCTCCACGTTTTACTCCGGACGCGATTTGTGGCTGGGGATGACTGTTATCACTGATGTTCTCAGTGTCCTGCCTCTTTGCCTCCCGGAGGAGTCTCTCGGCATCCAGTCGGCGCTCGATTTGTTTATCGGTTGACCTTTCTGCTGTCATGGCGGTCCTCATGCTATCGACTGTATTATCACAAGCCCTGTACTGGACTTGGGTAGGCTATGGGCTCCCCTTCGTTTTGCGCGTTTTGCTGTTTTCTCTGCGTCAATGTTCCTCTGTATGCCTGGTCTTTTGCATCTCTGTGGCTTACTTTCATTTTCTGATCTGGGTTACCGCGTTGTCTGCGACGTATGGTCCTCTACCCGTCCGGATTTGTTTTCTTCTTCTGGATCTGGATGGTTCATTGGTGCACGCCTCTCCTTTTATGCCATCTCTTGCTTTTGTGCAGCGTGTACTTTGTTTCATTCTTTGGTTGGTGGCTGTTTGTTCAATGATCGGCCCACCTGATTCTGCTCTGGCTTTGGTCCCACGGTCATCCATTCATCTTGTGCTCTTGTTCCGGGTAGTTTGATCCTGGGCCCCATGTTCCTGTTCTGGATATTCACGTCTTCCGTTTTGTAGCCTGTCCTCCTCAATGCTTAGAGGTCTTGTTATGACGATGCCTGTCGTGTATTCAGTCTCCCTCCGCTTGCTCTTCTGTGGCTGGGCCCTCTAGTTTTGGGGGGAAAGATTTATAAGAGCGGTTTGTGTACGTCTGGCCGCCAGAATCCACGGCTCTAATGGTTTAAAGATCGTGTGGTTATGAGAATTTAGCCATGGAGTTTATATTAAGGCTCTTTAATTAAAGAGTGAGATAATAGTCTTATGTGTTTCATCGGTTGTCTTGGGTAGTATTTAAATAACACCATAAGCAAATTAACCCTGACCGTAGAAACTCCATCTTTTACGCTCTAAAGCTTAGTTCAAGAGTTAATTCTTGTGTCCGCAAGCCAGTCTTCTATCTGCCCTGCTTAAGCAGATGACACTTGGCTAGATGCATCTACATGTAGAGGCTTGTTATGCTCCGCCTCTAAAAATCTAAGGTTCAGTCTATCAAAACCTACAATCCCTTATGGATCTCCAGACGCCCTTGGCTAAAATTTCGGCAGTCTGTGTTTTGTTGTCCACCTATTTGAGAACCACTAATATCAAATATGAGAATCAAATTTCAGCCGAGCTGCAATCCATTGCTACGTGGGACGTGGACCTTCCTCATCTACAATCTCCTTGGCCCTTGGTTACCCATCCCATCGCCTAATTCTCGATGACCTTCTGAAGGTGCGTCCCTCTGGAACTGTCAAAGGTTGCTTCTTTACAATTGGCGTATATAAAATTGGTGTTAAGATATTGTGCAGGTTCTGTATTTCACTATCAATTCACTGCTGGATTTTGTGATACGGGTGGTTTCTATGGTGCGATGAAGCCACAATGGGACTTTCCATAACTTTCTAATAAATTTAACCTTGTTATTCCATTCATCTTAATCAGTGTATAAACTAATCAGTTTCTAGGTTTTATATATATGTTCTTTGCTGGGACTAATACTGGTTTTGTATTTTATCTATGCATCGCATCCTGAGCCTGCGAGTCCCTGCTCTCTGGCCTGCTTCCCCATTTCTGGCGAATGATGACACCCCTGCATTCCTTGATCTGGTGTTGCCACGATGACTGCTCAACGTACCTATTGCTGAACTGAAAGTGATGGGGCGGTGGACCTCCCCTATGTTCCCATGACACTTCTGACTTAAATCAATCATCATGTTAGCAGTAGAATGAATGTAAATTCTGGGATTATATTGCCAGGTGGAAGCCTCAAAATTTAGGATGTTCTAAAGTGTATTATTAGTATGCGATGGAGCTCAAATTTGGTTTCTAAACTCAATTGCGCCAATTAAGCTTCAGACAAATGGCAGTGAGGATTTTCTTGATACTTATCTTCTTATCTTCTTCTTATCTTCGAATAAATGGATGTTCTGAGCTCGTATTATGGTATGACAAATGGGGTAACATTATGGCAGTTGAGCTCGTTCGTAGTCCTGTCGTTGGAAGCTTGAATTAATGGATGTTAATTAAAAGCTTTAATAGCATACCAAATGAAATAATGCTAAGCTCGTTCTTAGTATTTGATGGAAGCTACGAATAATGGATGGTACTTAAGCATGTTTAGCATGCTTTGGGAGCTTGGATGGATGTAGGTAGTGTCTTCATACGGGTTGTTCTTGGCGGTTCAAATTATAGTTCCTTACAACGTTTTGCGGATGGGGATTTATGTTCTTAAAAAAATTGGGTATGAGTGATTCTTATGTTGGCTCCCTGTTTTGTTTCGTTTTCTTTGTTTGGCTCTCTTTCTCTCTCTCTCTCTCTCTCTCTCTCTTTGCAGATAGTATGTTCCCCTAGTGGGCACGAACGGGAGCGGGCCAACGGTCAAAGGTGCCGGGTCACACATAGCAGTTCCACTAGATAGTGTGTCCCCTTCGAGGCGCTGTACTCGAACGGGGGCGGCCCAACGGTCCAAGGTGCCGGGTCACACATAGCAGATCCATTAAATAGTGTGTCCCCTTCGAGGCGCTGTACTCGAATGGGGGCGGCCCAACGGTCAAAGGTGCCGGGTCACACATAGCAGATCCATTAGATAGTATGTCCCCTTTGTAGCGCTGAACTCGGATAAAAGAAATGGAAAGAAGGGGGCGGCCCAACGGTCAAAGGTGCCGGGTCACACATAGCAGTCTTACTTGGAAATGAAATGAAATGAAAATGGAATGCCGCCAAAACACACCTCATCTTATGACACACTGATTATACATTTACATTCTTTCTTCTTCTCTCTTCTTGATGATCTTTGGTTTTGGGGGTTTTGTACCCTAAAGTTTATGGAAGTTATCTCATGGAATTGTACGGAGCCTTATGCCAATCAAAGTTTGTGAATGCCAACTAAGATGTAAATTAAGTATGTGAAAATAAATGTTTTCTACTGCAAGAGTTTTCGTATGACTGAAAATAGCGAATGATATTCGCATTTCAGGCACCGGAAACTCGGCAGTCTCTTCCCCCCCTAGGGCGGTAGTTAATTAACTCACCTGTTCAGCTTCCTATTTAAGTCCAGGTGTGCAGCGTTCATTCTCTTTCTTACCGCAGCGCCGCTTTCGTCACCCCACCCTCCTCCCCGGCTTCCACCTGTGGGCTCCGTGGGGGGGTTTTGTACCCTAAAGTTTATGGAAGTTATCTCATGGAATTGTACGGAGCCTTATGCCAATCAAAGTTTGTGAATGCCAACTAAGATGTAAATTAAGTATGTGAAAATAAATGTTTTCTACTGCAAGAGTTTTCGTATGACTGAAATACATTTTTTGTGTTAATACAACTAAATGTAATGAATTGTAACATTTCTGTTTTTTCAATTGTCCACACATATTCACCTGTAAACAATGTCCTTATATTGTTAATTGAATTCATTTATTATAATGATGATTAACACTATAACTAGACATTATATTCTCTTAATGCTTCAACAACTACTTTTATAATTTTCTAACATTTCAAGAAGGCTTGCTGGGATTTTTGTGGGGGTTTATTAGGATAAATACATACAAGATGATGTCATAGAGCGGCAGAACGTTGATCTAAATAACTAAGTTTAATGAACTTGAGTCAAAACCCGGTTAACCATCACCCCCCAATAAAGTCTCTAGGTGGTCATTCTAAACCCAGATGTTTGGTAGTAATGAGTTAGCCAAATGGGCCACATGTAGGCGGTCCAGCAAACACTGAAAAGATTGGGAGAACTCTTAACTGATCACCGCCTGGTGGTGAGTTTGAATCACTGGTGGAGAAGATACTGGACATACTTACTGAAGTCTGCTGGGAACGTCTAGCTGAGTCCACAGTGAGAAACGTCTTTAAATCCCACATCTGGGAGAGCTTTAACCAGGTACAGAGGGAGGATGTAGACGTTGGTTCCAAGTAGACCATGCTTTCTATCTCTTTTGTCAGTAACTGCAGCTGTATGAAGCTGTGGCTATAAGGTGCCTGGTGCCAGTCGGACTAAAACATGGTGAGTGAAAGCAGCTGAAAGGAGCTCAGTCTGCAGTTTGAGATCAAGTAAGGACCTCGACCATTTGGGAAAAAAAATGATAGTAGGGTTGCTGGTTCTTCATATTGAGGGGGACTAAAACAACCTCTGTCGGATAAGTCCTGGACATGTCCTTCAGAAGGAAGGCCCTGGCGAACGCACCATTGCTGTTTGCCTTAGCTTTAATTGTACAATATTTTACCCAAATCCAAACATAAATCTTGGCCACAACAGATATTTCAGACAATCTTTTATCTGTTCATCATCACCGCTCATCATCTCAAACATAGAGCGGTCCACAACTTGGGATGTGTCAGGAGAGGAGATTTGTTCTGCAAACTTTTTGAATCTGGAAGGTTTCTGGAATAGAAATGTTTATGAAACTGCATCTGGATTTCTGTTTGCAGTTGTTGACAAATGCTGTTGTGTGAGATCCAAGCTTAGCAGAAGGGAACAAACGGAGACATGACTGTGTGTGGGGCAATCTCAGTATTGCTGGTTGTAATTGTGCACTCAGAAAAAACCTCATGTCTTGAAAAAGGGAACTTTCAGAAAAAAGTTTTGATTATTTTTGTGAAATTGACATTAAAAGGACGCAACCTCTATGAGTCAAGGGAAAATAGGAGCTGTGATGATTTGCATAAAAGAAGGACACAGCCTGGTAGGAATAGAGGTGAAGGATTTTATGTCAGTGTTTGACAGTAGTGAGTCCAGCATACACACCAAAAATAGCTGGAAATGGATACGCTACGAATCAAACGGCAATTAACCACCAGAGTGGGGTTTATGAAGTCATACTACAACCTGAAAAAAAGGAAAGCAGCACAAATATCTTTATTAATTTGATTGATTTTTTTTTTTTATGGCCCACGAGCTACCCACACATCCCTCATGGTGGATGGTGATTTACGTACTGGGTGCCCCTGGCTTAGAATAAAAAACCTAAATTGTAGCTGTTTCCTGGAGCATAATAGGCCGTTCACTCATACACATGTTCACATGAAATGTATATCCCTTGTGGGGTCCAGATGACCCCACAGATTTTGCAGTTACAATAGGGGCTTAGGATTCTTCTGACACACGAGGTGCATATTTGTATAAACCCCTTTTTTGGATGTTAAATCTAATTTATATGAATTATGTTTTTATACATTTTTTGTTGGACCGGAATGAGAAAAAAAAGAAGAGAAGGAGAGAGAGATGTCAGAGATGGGGGGGTAAGGGTACACAATCATCCACGTTGGAGGATGAATAAAAAAGTAGGAGGGGGTAGACACACAAAGCAACTGGAGGTTAATCATCATTACTGTCAAGTGTAGATGTTAGTCTAAAAGGGGTGGGGCCTGTCCACAGACACGCTCAAATATTACAAACATACCAGTTGGCTCTAAAGATCTCTACCCACATGTACCAACAGGTACACGATACAACTACACAAGTCCATGCTCAATTTTCAAACGGTTGGTATTTCTCTGTACTGAAAGGATGCTACCCAAAACATCACTATCAAATCGGAGTCCCTGATTGGTCAAAGTTCAACTGGTTTAACATTCAACGTACCAACAAAAGCTGAATCTTTTGTTTGTAGAGGTCGAAGACGGACTTGAAAACATGTGTAGTTACGAGGGAACACCAGCGTTTTGAACGCGGAAAAATGCACGTTTACACGGATTCACATAGACTTCTCCTTAAACACGGTCGTCTTAATGCGCTTTGCCCGGGGGGGGGGGGGGGGGGGGGTGTAGCTTTACCTAGGACCAGTGTTGGGTCTTCTAAAAAAGAATTGATTACTTTACTTATGTGCTGGATCAAAATTGTAATTATATTACTTAATTTAAAAAGGATTCACTACTCATTACTTTACTTGACTCTTTTTCCTCTCTTATACACCGTATCTTCATATCCTCTTGTCTTTCAGTTAACTTTATTTTTAAAGCAATGACTTGTTTAAAATACCTGGTTTTATTAGAATTCAGACAACAGTGTAAAAAATGACACCAAAAGAAGTTCTAACACGTGGTCTATGCCACTGCTCAAAGTGCGGCGTGGAAAAAGCTGCTACGCCTTTATTCAATTCTATCAAATCTGAAATAAACCCCCAATTTTGACAGACTTTATGTTTTCCATCACAATGAGTTGCAGTTTTCCTTCTCTACATCTACCCCTTGTGCAAAGTTCTGCGCTGCTGTGAGTCTACCAAACTACGCCCCCCATTAAATTAACCTCCATTTTTTTTTCATTTAACCGAGAGAAAATGTCAGAGCCTTCAAAACCTAAGTAACGAAGGTTTGTATAGTCCAGTAATTGTAAATATTTACCTAAATTGAACTGTAATTTGGCTGCACGGTGGAGCAGTGGTTAGCGCTCTTGCCTCACAGCAAGAAGGCCTCCGGTTCAAATCCCGGCTGGGGGACATGAAAATCAACATCAATTTCTGATGTGGAAATTCTGTGTGGAGTTTGCATGTTCTCCCCGTGTATGCGTAGGTTCTCTCCGGGGTCTCCGGCTTCCTCCCACTGTCCAAAAACATGCTTCATAGGTTAATTGGCAACTCTAAATTGTCCCTAGGTGTGAGAGTGAATGGGTGTGTGATTGTTGAAATTCTTCCCTGCGACAGACTAGCGACCTGTTCAGGGTGTCCCCTGCCTTCGCTCATGAGTGGCCGGGATAGGCTCCGGCAGCCCCGTGACCCCGAAAGGGAAAAAACGGATAAGAAAAATGAATGAATGAACTGTAATTTGATACGTTCCTCTGTTACTGTCAAAAGTAATTAAATTACAGTAACTCATTACTTTGTATTCCATTACCCCAACGCTGCTTAAGACATGCATCACACCTGCATGCCCAGGTTAGTCAGGCCCCGCCTCCACTTCCTTTTGGGGATCTTTTTCATTCATTCGTTTTCTATTCCGGTTTTCCTTTTTCGGGTCACGGGCTGCTGGAGCCTATCCCAGCCACTTGTGGGCGAAGGCAGGGGGTGTCCTGGACAGGTCGCTAGTCTGTCTCAGTGTAGAATGTCCACAATCACACACCAATCAACCTATGAAGCATGTTGTTGGATGGTGGGAGGAAGCCGGAGATCCCGGAGAGAACCCACGCATACACGGGGAGAACATGCAAACTCCACACAGAAAGGTCCCCCCAATGATGTTGTGTTTTTCATGTCCCCCAGCCGGGACTTGAACCGGGGGCCTTCTTGTCCTATTGAATTCTAAATTGCAAAATGCATTTTGATAACTGGATTATGAATCACCAAATGTAAAATGCACATTTTTTTATTTCATATCAAATGGATAATTGAATTGTTGAGAGTTTACTAGCAATTTGAATTATGGGTTAAAAAAAGCCTTCCATCCATGTATTTGTGTGGCACCAATGGACGCAGCAATTACTGCTAAACTCAACAAACCACTGCTGAGAGAGCTGTGGAGTTATCACTTGTCAGATACCATTTAAAAATAAGGCAACACCCTGGGAACATTTCCATCCCACGTTGTAGCTTTGTTTCAAACACCGTTCAGGATCCACCATCCCATAGCGACTGCGTTCTGATCATCTCTGGAGACATTTTCTCAGCTTTGCTCTTTGTCTTCTCTGCTTGAAATTATTCCTAAATTAGCAGCACATTAATCACAGTGACAGACTGGAATATAAATGACTCCGTAAAGGGAAGAATTTTATGGTTGCCCGCCCTGTGACCGGCCGAGAGCAGCAACTACTTCAGTTTATAGAAACTCCTTACGCGTGTTTCACACCATTATGCAGGTTCCTCCTGTCAAGCGATGAGCTGATGGCTTTGGAAGTGTTTTTTTTATTTTGCATAATGGAGAATGATTTATGTGACATCGTCCACTGCCATGTTGCTGCTCGGCCCAATTTCTTTTGTCAAGCAACCCGTTGGTGAATTAGTCTAACCGAACTGTCAGAGCTGTCTGTTTTCCATCCAAAGTTTAGCATCAATAATGAGGCCCTACAAGTCTGCTGATGACATCCTTCAGTCAATCCCGCATGTCTGCTGACAGCTGGCAGGAATCGATAGCGGACGCTGCGATGGGGGCTGTTATGCTTCTCCAGAGTGTTTTCCAGAAAGCGCTTTCTGAGCAGCAGAGGAGCTGCCAGTCAGCCGCCGAGCTTTATGGCAGGCAATTTCATCTCAAGGAGAATGAAACATTTCAGAAACCAGAGTGGAGGACCAGAGCTACAAGTGCGAACTCTCTGTGCTAAATTTCCTTCAGGCCTACAAGAGAAAATCAGAGGCTTTTAAATGTTGGAAAACGTTTAGGATGGTTGTAGAAGATGACAGAAATGACGATTTGAGGTCTTTTACCCAGAGCAGATGGTCTACTTTGAAAGAGTGGGTCTCATTTGAACTCTGGGGCAGATCTAAAAGGTCATCCTGGGGGCGGGAAATAGTAGATCTTGGTTTGGTTGCAAGTGAATCCTGGTGTGATTTAACACAATTGTAAAAAATGGAACTTTGGTCACAACTGCAATTATAGGCGGATACTGGCAAACTCGTAAGGGGCCCACACAAAATATCAAGGTCATAGATCGCTTGGTAAATCTGTAGAGCAAATATGTTTATGCAAAACAACCATACAAAAAATATAAATAAAAAACACGCTGTTCTGTTCACTCAACATCTTAAAAAAATAGAAAGAGTGAGGCGGCATTTCTATTCTTACTTCTAGGAAGATGGCTCCTTTTAAATTGTCGTAGTTTTCGCTCTTTAGGCGCACCAGATTACAAGGCGCACCGTCAATAAATGGTCTATTTTTGAACTTATTTCATATACAAGACACACTGAGGCACATTGAGCGACAGAAAAGAGTCAGAGATAATTCAGTCAGTCAAACTTTATTAAGTTACTGAGAATTTGCTTGTGGCATGCTACGTGTTAGCCAGGTCGGAAACATTAGCCACTGTAGCGTAATCACAATAGGCCTACCTGTAACTCCCAACCATGTCAACAAGTAAAAAACAGACTGATACAACCAAAACAAATGTTACTGTGGCTATGCTAACAGTTAGCCTTGTTCGTAACACATTAAAAACCATAGTCCAGCACCAATGTTAGCCGGGTTAGCATATTGACAATAGGCCTACCTGTAACTTCCAAAAAAACAGGCTGACACCGCTGAGGCAAACATTACTGTTAACTTCCAACCTTGCTAGCTACACTTCAAAACAAAAAACGCCACTACACGTTAGCATTGTGACAATAGCAGCCACCCTTGTTTGCAACTCTTAAAAAAAAACTGTCTGACAAGAAAAAAACAGTATTTATTTAAGGGTCAATGGTTGACAAAGAGTGCGTTATCAAAAATTAACGCACGCCGCGAAGGCTTTCCTGGAGGACGGTTGCTTCCGCGAAGTGCGTTAATTCGGATAATGCACACTTCGAAGACCCGCTTATACCATGGTCACTTACTAAAGAAAGAAATATTCAGTCAGTTTTTAGTCCTTTATTCTTGTTATTTTTTTGGTTTGCATCGCTTTTTTCACTAAAAGTGGACTATTTGTTACACTGTAGTGGCCTGTTGTCACGATAACATGACAACACGCCGCTCCAACCTACGATCTCGACTGCAGCAGCAGCAATGGAAAGTGATATCTATGCTGATGATCACGATGTGTTAAATAAAGCATTAGATCAGAGGAAAAAGTTCACCTCTTACCGCTTGTTTTTGTCCAGAGGATGAAGATAAAGTGTGTATGAAAGAAGCCAGCGCAGTGATACAGAAGATGTAAACTATGTGACCGGAACTACTTTTTTAGGCGTGCATCATCACTGCAGATTATCACTTTGTAATGCTCACCCAGCAGCCAATCAGAGTCAAGAATTCATGGTATAACGATATCTGAGGCACTCTGGGTATAAGGCACCCTGTTGTTTTGCGTTTAAGTGTGCCTAATAGAGCAGAAAATAAGGTAATGGGAAAGGTGAGTTTCTCTGTACATTTGGATTTTCATGTCTAATTTGGTCCTGTCTTTTTTCTCTGGCACAGGTGAACCAGGTCAATCTCTGGTCAGACGCACCACAGAAGCAGAAGAAAGAGACGCAGAGGACTTTCCTGTAAATATAGACTCCCGTTCTTCTCAGTTCTGGACTTGGGAAGGGAAAGTGTAGAACATTCTAGAGCACGGATTTGCAGAAGGACTGGACGCAATAAGCTTTGCGCATCATCTCTATCAGACATTTTACTGCCTGTAGCGGACTACAGAAATGAACATTGTCTGTATGTTCATAGAGTAACACGGCTTTTGGGACGTTGGTCATCCAGGATGATGGACAGGAGGATTTGTTATGTATGGAATGCAAAGATTAGCTGTCAAATGTGATTTTGTCCTCTCAGCTGGGTGTCTTTCTGCTCTCACAAAATGTAGCTTCAAGAATTCAAATATGGGTCAAAATATGTGGCCGCGCCGTCGTTTCAGGGTGATTTTCAAAGAAATACGTCACCGCATTTCATCATCTGTGTGTTAGGTGTTCCTCTAAACTCTCATAAAGATGGGAGGTAAGATTTTACCAAGCCTGAAGACGTACAATCGAGTCTTTTTTTTTATCAGTTTTTGCTCAGAGGATCACCCGGGGTTCTTTTTCTCTTTGTGGTGTAGCTCGGAGTTTCACAATTCCAAAAACAATGTGCTGTACTTCAACAGGTTTTTCTCGCCGGTGTGGGCGATGGCGACTACGATCTTTGGAAGAGGTTTGGAACATTTACGCAGGTTTTATGTGCTAATCACCTTTAAGTAGGCATCGGCGACACTTTCTTTGTCTGTGTAAGAGACGACATCAGTAATAAACTATGATTGTGTAACTCCAGTTGTGTGTCTTTTAACTGTCTGTGTACCTGGAACTGGGGCAGGATCTTTCCAGTAACACACAGTCAACACTGAGCCAAGAAAGGGTAAATGGAGTGTTGGGTTATAAAGAGCTTTACTACCTTCCTAGAAGGTCCAAAGCGCTTTACAATCAACCTTTAACAACCAGGAGCAACGTGGGGTTCAGTGTCTTGCCCAAGGAGACTTCAACACATTGGTAAGCAGGGTGGGAACCGAACCTGCGATCTTCAAATCCCAAAGGAGAAGATGGTTTAATTCAACAAAGCAACATCAACCATTATGAATTAAAAAAACAGCAACCTCTGCAGATTTTATAGCCTAAAACTTCTAAATTTGGAGAAAAAAAATAGCTTAGATAACAGAAAAGAACAAAAGAAAATCAGATGTTCTCATACTGGAAAACTCTAACTTTAAAACTCATTTCCTGTTTCCATACAAGAGATAACGCCCGACGAAGTGTGCACTATCAGACATGAGCGCATGCAGTGGAAGCCTGCTTCCGCCAAGGGGTTCGTTTCTGATAAAGGGCGTCATTCTGCTTATACCATGGTCACTTACAAAATAAACAAATATTCAATCAGTTTTTTGGACTTTATTCATCTTATTTTTTCGGTTTGGATCGCCTTTTAACAAAAAGCAGACTATTTGTTATGTGGTACCGCGCGCTGAGCCAGCATGGACCTCGACTGCAGCGGCAAAGGAAAGCGATATCTATGCTGATGACCACAATGTGTTAAATAAAGTTCTCCTCTTACTGCTTGTTTTTGCCCAGAGGATGAAGATAAAGTTTGCTTAAAAGAAGCCAGCGCAGTGATACAGAACATTTCAGCTATGTGACCGGAACTACTTTTTTAGCTGTAGATTATCACTGTGGATTATCACTTTGTAATGCACACCCAGCAGCCAATCAGAATCCTTTATTTTGTTAATTATTACATTGATTATTATTATTATTATTATTTTTGCCTCAATCCAGAAATTTTTAGATTTTTGTCACTTTGAAAAAATGTAAAAAACGTTTGAATAAAATGCTTTTTATTTTATGAAAAAACAGTTTTTATCGCAAACATTTTTGCATTTAAGCTAGCCCAAAACTTTTCAGTTTGTGTAGCCCACTAATAACGATCTGATAGAGTATTGATAATAAACTACTATGGTACTAATAATTCCAGGATTATGAATTTCTCTTGTAGGTCTTTATTTATTACATTTTCTGTTCATTTTGCTTTGCTTCCTCGCTAACGCGCAAAAACAAAACTACCACAACTGTTGTTTCCTCACAATGTAAGTTGAAGTTCTTCGTTTTTCATTTTTAATCTTTACCTGCCTTTAAAGAATATTAACTAAGGTTTTAAAAATCGATGCTATTGGTTCATGTTGTTGTGTAGCACAGACCGTCACAGAGGCTCGCAGTGTAAGGAGAGCTGTTTGTTTCCTGTTGTTGTGCGAGTGGTTGTTTGTGTTGTTGTGTCAGTTGTTGTTTGTGTTGTTGTGTGAGTTGTTGTTTGTTTTGTTGTGTGAGTTGTTGTTTGTGTTGTTGTGTGAGTTGTTGTTTGTGTTGCTGTGTGAGTTGTTGTTTGTGTTGTTGTGTGAGTTGTTGTTTGTGTTGTTGTGTGAGTTGTTGTTTGTGTTGTTGTGTGAGTTGTTGTTTGTGTTGTTTGTTGTTGTTGAGTTGTTTTTTTTGTTTGTTTTGTTTTGTTTTGTGTTGTTGTGTGAGTTGTTGTTTGTGTTGTTGTGTGAGTTGCACCTTTAGGCTGAACTTGTGTTTAACAGCAACAAATCAAGTACTGATGAGAGGATCTTGAAGGTTTCAGGCGTTTTTTTCTCCTCAGCCGCTCTGAGAAAACAGAGATTAAACATTTTATATCTCATCATAAAGGGACTCACCTCCTCTACGCTCCTAGTTCAGCTTTTTAAATTGTTTGGAAGCTTTTCGAGCAAAAGGCTCCTAAAAGACATCAATCAGCTCAGTCTCCGTGTTTGGATTTCTGTTGCAGAGACAGAAAAAGTACATTTTCTGTACGTTGGTTCTGGTTGGGCCTGTCAAGCACGGTCCTGCTGAGCAAGTGTTCTTCCCAGCCTGGGATGTGTTTCCGAACGCCAAGCGTGAGACGAGTGGCACCGGAAGCGTATTTTTCATGTTCTGCAAGTGCCAACTTCCAACATGGAGCCACAGTGCAGCGTCCTCTACGGCAAGCGTTGGAGGCTAAAGCGGTGACACGGCTGTCGGTGCTGTGTCTGTTACCGCCAGGGTCCCATTGTGATGAGGAGGTTCAGAAGTACGGAGGGAGGGTCCTGGGGACGGAGGGTCCCGGGGTGGGAAGGTCCCAGGGCGGGAAGGTCCCGGGGAGGTATTGTCCCGGGGTGGGAAGGTCCCGGGGAGGTATTGTCCCGGGGTGGGATCGTCCCGGGGTGGGAAGGTCCCGGAGTGGGATCGTCCCGGGGTGGGAAGGTCCCGGGGTGGGATCGTCCCGGGGTGGGAAGGTCCCGGGGTGGGAAGGTCCCGGGGAGGGAGGGTCCCCGAGTGGGAGGGTTGGATTTGGGTTTTTCACATAAGACTTTAATCTGGTAGAATTAAATAAAAATGTATTTTCTTTTCTCTTTCTCTCTCTTAATCCCAAACATTTCTATGAACGTACAGTGTATGTGTCACAATCTACTGTGCGTTTCATGTGTGTTTTGTATCAATGCCACCCACCTGCTTTGGTGTTTTTTTGTCAACATTGATGTCAGACAGAGAAACGTCTGCGGTTTGCACTTTGGAAACATTTCAAGCTATTTGAAAAGCATTTGGAAGCAGAACGAGGCGGCAGATGCTCAAACTCAGAATGGTGCTTTTGTGTGCGAGTTGATACGTCCGTCTAACAAATGCTGCTTCATTTGTGCAGATCAGACCCAAAAAACACGAGGCATTCAATTCATTTTCTAACATTATCAGGACTAAGTAGGAGAAAGACTTTGACTGCGTTTACCTGAATCTTTTGCTTTGGTGACATTTTCCAGTTTTATCATACTTTAAAGTCCCACTCCATTCATCTTTTCAACCATTTTCAAATCACTCCCAGTGGTTTTTAACTATGATTCTTCTGTTTTTAGCTCAAATTAGGAAACCTGTCATTTTCTGCAGCACAGTTTCACTCAACAGTATCTGGGGAACCTCAGGATCCATGAATGGATTCCTGAATGGATTTCATTTGTTCTTTGTTAAATCTTTGTGTGTTTCATCAGTTCTTATTAGTTATGAACAAGTTAATCTTCAAAAAGTATGAAAATGTTGCAGTTCCTCAAATGGCCACCAGGTTTCAGAAGGGAAGCTTTTGGTGATTTTACACCAATGACTTTTGTCCAAAACTTGTTGTATTTTCAGTCACAAATGTGATCTTTTTCACACCGTATTTTTTCGTCGGCTGCTGAGTCGCCACATTTAGATAAAGAAATACTCAGAAATGCTATTTTATGCTTAATTTTCTTTATACATGTCCTCCATCATCAGAAAATGGCACAAGAACATGAACACAAGAACAAGAACAACACAAGAACACAAGAAAAAAACGACATTTTCATCAAAATGGGTCTCAGAAAGTCCTGGATTGTCGTTTACTTCATCTTCGTCTCATTATTTTTTCTGTCAACTCTTTAAACTGGTCTTTTATTCCCTGTTATAAGCTACAAAAGAATCCTCCTCTGCGTCTCTGTAGTGCTTCTGCCGCATAGACATCCTACTTCTCTTGTGTTTTAATGATATTTTGTGTGTGTTGTTCTAATTCTGCCTCTTTAAACAGCAAAAGCTGAAAGTTCTGGTCTAAAATTGTCTTCATTTCTTCCCGTTTTCCATCCACCTCCTTGATGTTTGTCGGTTTTAGCGATGAGAAGTGACATCCCTTCCTGTTTTTACGCATTAGCATGGCATTGAGATTCTGACAGAGCGGATTTCTTCCCTGGATGCAGGCTGGACGTTTGGGATTACTGCAGTAGGAACAAAAATATGCTGCTATTTCTGATCTTCACTGGCATGCGTCTTCGTGGGCTCTGTTTTTAGCTTCCAATGGAATCATCTGCTCCGTCTGAACTAAACGCTCCGCTCTGTTAACACGTGAAAGGATTGATCAAAACAGACAAACATTAAAGGCTTTGAGCATGACTTATTTAACAGATAACAGTGTTTTGGGGGCTGTTGGGCTTTATCCAACACAACTGGATTTATAGGAACCTCACATTTCAGATGATATGATATAAGCCCCGCCTCTCTGCCTCTGGTAATACAGGTTGAAGGTCTTCACTGCTGTAATAACAAGAGCGATCTCCGGATGTTTTTGTTGTTGCCAGACGACAACAGCTGATCGTGTAAACAATGCATCTGCAGATGAGGTGGTGGAAAATACTTCCAAAAAGCTACTATGCTTATTCAGTGTAAAAGCGTCCATGTCCATAAAAAAAAAAGTTTAATAATAGGAGAAAATAAGTCGTATTCAAAACAAACCAAAAAAATCATATTTTATAACTACTAAAATTGTATTAAAAACTTGTATTCAATACAAGGAAAGTCTTTTTCAAAACAAGAGACTTCATATTCTAAATAAATAAAATGGTATTTAAAACAATAAATATTGTATTTAAATAAAAAAAAAAACATCTTAAAAACAATGAAAAATCATGTTAAAGCAAAATCACTTGTATTCAAACCAAAGAACTTCACATTTTATACAAAGAAAAAGTAATTTAAAACAATGAAAATCGTTTAAAAACAAGTAAAAGTCATAATCTAAGCGGACATGTCAGACCTAAAACTCAACGTTTGTCTTTATTTATTATGTATTTATTGGCTTCTATTTTAAAGCCTTTGGGGTCTCATTACACAAAACAGCACTTTATTTCTACAGTAAATATTAAACATTAAAGTCAGACCATCTTCCTGAATGACTCCAGTTTTCAGGTAGAAAGCAGGAACATCCTGAAGACTCTTCATCGTTTTTTAAACTATGTGGATCTACTTTGTTCAGCTTTATGGTTGAAAAGATCAACTTTCTACTGATTTCTACTTTTCAGAGGGTTTGGAGCCACAGTCATGAAATAAAAATAATAATTACTCAAATAACAAATGCAATCAATTCTTCTGATCAATTGGTTTCACTGAACATGATTTCCGCTCACAACCCTGTAAAGCAGCAGTTTGTGATGCATCGTTGTGTCCATTCATGCTCCTCAGGGCTGTTATCCATATTCAGTTATGGGAAATCTGTAGATGAACAGATCCTGAAGCCGCCGCGTTCATCTCCTGCCAATAAGGCGGAGACCCTCCTAATTATAACTAAGATAGATGGCACTTGTTGCGCCCCTCCCCCGAGCCGTAGAAAGCAGCACAAGGGTTACAGTGATAAATCTATGCTGATGATCACGATGTGTTAAATAAAGCATCAGTTCAGAGAGAAAGTTCTCCTCTTACCACTTGTTTTTGCCCAGATGATGAAGTGAAAGGTTGTTTTGAAGAATCCGGCGCAGTGATACAGAACTTTTAACATAGGTGACCGGAACTTCTTTTTGGGGCGTGCGTCTATCACTTTTTAATGCACACCCAGCAGCCAATCAGAATGGAGTATAACAGAAGTTAACGCACACCGTAAAGCCTGAACCATCTGATGTGACCTGTCTACTTTTTTCAGAAAAAGTGTATTATTTGTTACGTGGTGCAGCTGAGCCGGCTATGGGGCCCGTTGTTATGTTAACGTGACCTCAAGTGCTTAGGCATATATCAGCGATATATATGCTGATGTATGCGAACCAATGTTAGCCGTGTTAGCATATCAATAAAAGGCCTACCTGTAACTCCCAACCATGTTTGCAACGAGTAAAAAAACAGGCTGACACCGCTAAAACAAACATAACTGTAAGTACGTTAACAGAAATTTTGCTCAAGTACATCTCAAAATTGCTTCAACTCCACTAAGAGCAGCCAGTATTTATCTAGAGGTTGATGGTTGATGAAGTGTGTTTTAATTCTGACATGACCTATCTTTTTAACCTGGCTTTTAGCTAATTCTTTACTACTTTTATTCATTTACTTATTTATTCAGTTATTTATTTATATGTGTTTTTATCTGTCCATTTTATCTTATTTTATGAACTTGAACTAGATTTTAAATGCGTTATTTTAATTTACCTTATTTCAATGTTTTATTGTTTTTTTCAATATGTTTACTTTTTGATTCTCATTTTTATTCATTTGTATTTCCAGTGCTTCCTCAGCTGGAGCCCCTCCCTCTGGGTCGGCTGCTGTTCAGCCACTGTGGCTCTGGATGGGGACCTGCATCACCTCTTAGCTGTGGTGGAGCGGTCCCCGCCTGTGATGCTGCATTTGGCTGTCTATGCGTCTATTCACGGGGAGGGGGAGGTTCCAATTATCAGCGTTTCCAGCATCTTGTTTTTGTGCTCAGCCTATCTCACTGTCTTTTCCCATCAGTTAGGGGGTGGGAGGTGTGAAAGGAGTGGGGGGCCCTATTAATTTATTTTTATTTATTTATTTATTTATTTATTCTTCAATCATCATGCTTGTTTTTAAACTTCAATGTGTTTTAATGTGAAGCACTTTGTGTTATATTTTTATATATATGAAAAGTGCTTTATAAATAAAGTTTGATTTGATTTGATTTGAACACACACTTCGAAGGCCATTAACCCGCTTATATCATGGTCACTTACAAAAGAAACAAACATTCATGTATATACATGTTTTTAGTCCTTTATTCTTGTTTTTTTTTCCGGTTTGGATCACATTTTTCTCAAAAAGTGGACTATTTGTTACGTGGTTCCGCTCCGACCTCCGTCCTCGACCACAGCGCAAAGATAAGCCATTTCTATGCTGATGATCACGATGTGTTGAATAAAGCATCAGTTCAGAGAGAGAGTTCTCCTCTTACCACTTGTTTCTGTCCAGATGATGAAGATAAAGGTTTTTTTAAAGAAGCCGGCGCAGTGATATAGAACATTAAAGCTATGTGACTGGAACTACTTTTTAGGTGTGCATTATCACTCTTTAATGCACACCCAGTAGCCAATCAGAATCGAGAATTCACCCGGACCATTAACAAAGTCTATAAGTTTACGTTGCGAGATTTACATTACTGACATAAAGTTAGTCACTTTACTGTAATGAACCGCAATGCAGCTTTACTAACGTAAAGTTAGTGACCCCTAGGTTAAGCTAAACTTTAGTAACTTAAAGAAATGCCTTGAATGACTCTGTTAGCATAATGTTGCACATTGGCCCAAAGCTGCTTTCTTCCATTCATTGCATAAACGGTTGAAGGGTTATGGAAGTCAAAAGAATGAAAACACTGGAACTAAATATCAGGCGTTAAAATGCAAAAACACCCTTTGAATTCCTGGTTGAAGCACATTTAAAAACAAATTTATTACTTACTGTCATGATTTGAATTTGTTGTCTTGTTTTTGGTCCTTGTTCTGTCTTGTTTCTGTTTCCTGTTTTATTTTGAAAGTCTCCTGTCTTGCCTGTTTTCTTGAGTTTTACTTCCCTTGGTCCCCATTAGCCCTGATCGTGTCCACCTGTGTCTTGTCTGCCCTGTCTGTATTTAAGTCTTGTCTCTGCCTTCCTCCTGTGTTGGTCCATTACCCCTGTTATGGTGTTCATGCCTTGTTCCTTGTCCCTTGCCATGCCACAGTACGTTTTAGTTTTGTTTTGTCAACCTGCTCTGCAGCGTTTTTTGTTGGTGTTTGTAATTAAACCCCTTGCCCCGGAACTGTGTGCCTCCTGCCTCTGCATCTGGGTCCAACCGGCTCTCGAGCCACCCCATCACCGTGACACTTACCAATTGGCCCCTAAAACAAACAGTCCATTGTTTTAGCTGCTCCGACTTTACAGACATGAACAGACATAAAGGTTTTCGGGGTTTTGTGTCTGTGGTTAAACACTTACATGATATAAACCTGGACTGCAGCATTTGGTTTCAACAGTTTGTTAAAAGAATTGAAAAACTGCGTTTAGCTCCCAGTAATGGTGTTGGCGTCAGCGATGCTCACGTTCCGGCTGCGCTCATGTCTTTGTCAGACGTTCATTTCACTTTTTTTTGGTCCGTGAAAGCAGACTGAGTCACAATGTTCTTCTGCGGTCCGTTTTAGCCGTGCAGCATCTGGTCGGGGATGTTTGACTGTTTGACTGTGTGTTCTCATCGGAGACAGAGGAGGCTCCGCCCACCAAAGCAGATTTGGCGACTTGTCTGAAGAAATGATCAGTTTTGGTGGTGAAAGTGAAAGCAGTCATCTGCATGCAGACATATTCAATGGTGTGTGATGACGCACACACAGGATTTCCAGCTTCTCTTATTGCTGAAGCTCTTGGGCTGTGTGTTGTGATTAGGGTCTTTTTTATGCCTTAGCGTTTATTTCCTGTTTTATTTTGAAGATTTCCTCCTGTATGTCTGAGTTTTGAGTTTGACTTCCCTGGTCCCGGTCTCCTCTGATGGTTTCCAGCTGTGTCTCATCAGTCCTGTCAGTATTTATTTATTTAATTTAAATATGCACTGTCACCTTTATCCTGCACTTGCTGCTACTGCACTTCTGGTTTGACATAAACTGTATTTCGTTGCCTTGTACTTGTACATGTGTAATGACAATAAAGTTGAATCTAATCTAATCTAATTTAAGTCTTGCCTTTCTTTTCTAACTTGTCCTGTCCAACATCTGGGCAAACAATTGAGAGCTGAAGGCCTCTTGTGTTGGACATATTTTACTTTAACAACAGGGGTTATGAATCTATGACAAACCAGAGGAATGTCTGAATAAACCCCTTTTGGAATCCAAGACAGACTTTATTAAATTCCATCATATTTGAAATTCTTTGGTGTTGGACCGGACGCAAAAGGAAAGGAGGGAAGAAGAGAGAGGGATGATAGAAAGAGGGGGATAGGAGGGTGATTATGGGGGGGGGGGGGGTAACCATGAAGCAGCATAAAGCAACAAGTTGCTGTCTGGCCATAATCATTACACTGAGGTTCAGGTGTAATACAAATCTCAAAGGGCGGGGCCTATCTACCCATACTCAACTGTTATAAACACACCTGTTAGCTGCAAAAATGTCCACATGTCAACATGAACACAATACAGATATTGTTCACACACGCATACTTATGCCTTTAAATGAAATGTGTGAAATATTTCATTCATTCAATCATGCAAACTATTAGTGTAAAGGTGAGCTAACACCTGTGCTCAGGTGAGTGTTCATGTTCTTCTAAATGAATGATGGAATGTAAAACAAGGAGGGGGAGTGACCAGCCATCCCCACACCAAGACCCCCCGCCGCAGCAGCAGCCAGAACCCCCCAACACCACACGGCAGCAGGCAGAGAACCACCGCCCCCGGGCGATCACACCCGCCACCCAGGCCAGGGCCAGCAGAACCGCAGCGAGGCCCCCAGAGCCAGAGAGCAGGGAGGCACGGGGGGACAGAGAGTGCTGCCTCAGCCCAACCAGGAGAGCAGCCCCCCCACCACGCCAGGATGGCCCAACGCGGGGCCCCGTCCCAGAAGAGTGCCCACAGCCCCTAGACGAGCACCTCATCACCACCCAGGAGTTCGGGGCATCCCCCCGCCCTGGGGCTGCCTGGATTTTGAGGGGTAGAGGGTGTGTGTACTAAGGGGGTGCAGTTAAAATTGGCTGGAGGACATCTGCTGACAATGTCTGTCTTCTTAATCAGCCGTTAACGGAGGACCTGGCTCCATTTGTTGAAAAAAAAAAGGAAAATGGAGAAAAACAGTTTGGATAGAACATTTCGATGTTCTAGATCGGGGGTCGGCAACCCGCGGCTCAGGAGCCGCATGCGGCTCTTTAGCGCCGCCCTAGTGGCTCCCTGGAGCATTTTCAAAACTGTTTGAAAATGTAAAAAGATGGGGGAGAGAAATATATTTTTTGTTTTAATATGGTTTATGTAGGAGGAAAAACAAGACACAAACATTTGTAATGTTTTCCAATACTGTTAGAATGTGTAAAATAAATATTAAATTTCAACATTTCTGTCATGGAAAATTTGCGTCATAGCCTGCGACACCCGTTGCCACCACCAGGGCGGCGGACCGCTAGGCAGGTGGCTCATGGAAATCGACCGTCAGTTCCGTGCATTGCTTTGTAACAATTCACCCTCCACGCAGCGAGGGGAACGTCACAACGCCGTTCTACGGCTGGGGCATTAAATATCAAGACAATCTGCTCTCTAATATTACCAAGAAAAAAACTCATAACAGTTTGTTTGTGCAGCCGTGTGATGTGTGAGCGTGAGCGTGACAAACGTACATTAAACATTCACCCAACAAACATTAAAAACCCAATTTCCCCAAATACACAATGTATACAAAAACCCACAGTTCAAACCCAAGTCCCGCAGTTTTGCTAGCAAAAAAAAGAACTGTTCTGGAGGATAAATGAGTGTTCGACAGTCTCACGGGAGGCCGCTCCGCCTCCCTCGCTGGAACACATTCCACCCATCAAAGAAGCTGCACAGATCCTCGTACCGGACGATCCGAGCTCTTTGGGAAAATATATTCAGTAGGCAAATAATCCGAGCTGGGAAAGGTGATCGTATGAGAGGTCGCTTGCTCCTCCACGCTTCTGCGTCTCTGTCAGCTGTGCATCCCCCCCCCCCCCCCCGCACCCGTCCTGTCACCTGGCTGTCACCTATCAGCTGGTACCGTTGAACCAATGGGGTGACGACAAATACAACACGACGACAAAGTTTCACTGAAATAAAACTTTAGAATAAATAACCAAGTTTTCAATCTTCACGTCAAGCGCTGAAACTCATCTGTAGTGGAAACATTACAGCTTGATGACGTTGACAGCGAATATTCTGATCTCCTGCTACAACACAGTCCCATGCCTGTCAAGGAGTGACGTTTTGCGTTACTTTGTCGTCTGTTTAGAACACGTGAAAACATTCCTGAAAAGCAAAGACCTGAACTACCCGCAACTGGAAGTTACTGAGTGACTCAAAAAGCTGCACTTTTTGGTGGATGTGACTGACAGGCCACCTGAACGAGCTGAATGAAAGTCTGCAGGCGCCGTGAATGCTGGAAGCTGTTCTGTCATTCCAGCGCAGCTGACTGTCATGGGGCACGGTCCATTTGATTGTTTTTTGTTCAAATCCTCAAAATAAAAATGACATCAAAAATCGGATTTCTTTATTACATTTCTTTAATTTTATCAAAACAATGAAACATAATTCATTGATATTGTAATGAAGTTAAACTTGTACAACAGATCAGTCACGTGACACGTCGTTCTCCCAGAATGCACTGCAGGGCAAATAAACATTTAATCGTTAATGCTCATTATGTATTTGTAGCAACTTAATCATTTGGATAGCAGGCTAATATAACTAATATAGATACATATTGCATGTGTTGCCTTCATTATTAGGCTTAAATAGGGCTTTTAATATTTTGCGGCTCCAGACATACTTGTTTTTTGTTTTTTTCGTCCAATTTGGCTCTTTCAACATTTTGGGTTGCCGACCCCTGTTCTAGATGAACTCAATAACCAATGATGACATGTTTGTGGGGCTCTTCATAAGCCCTCCCATTTCCCCCACAGTCTAAAATCCTG
This sequence comes from Oryzias curvinotus, assembly GCA_023969325.1. NCBI lineage: Eukaryota > Metazoa > Chordata > Actinopteri > Beloniformes > Adrianichthyidae > Oryzias > Oryzias curvinotus. Next base: position 8,656,239 of record CM043726.1, on the reverse strand, counting down.
CTGTAGGTTTATCTGTGTTTCTACATCGTCCCAAGGTGTGATTTAAATGTTTATCATTGTCTGTTTCTGTGACGGACTGGAGAACCCTCCAGGTTGAACCCCACCTTTGTCCTTCAGTAGCCACAGACTCCCGTGACCCTGAGCGGGTTTTTAGCTGCTCACCACTGGATCTTCTTCTCTTCCCCTTTGCTTTAGTTTAGTTTTAAGTCTTAAGTTTTATTTTATGTTTGAGGATTTTTCCTGTTTATGCTTCTTGAATACGTTTCTGCTATAAGTCTAGTAAAAATGTATTTTCATCCATCGATCCATCCATCATCCGTCCATCCATCCATCCATCCATCCATCCATATAACCATCTATCTATCTATCTATCTATCTATCTATCTATCTATCTATCTATCTATCTATCTATCTATCTATCTATCTATCTATCTATCTATCTATCTATCTATCTATCTATCTATCTATCTATCTATCTATCTATCTATCTATCTATCTATCTATCCATCCATCCATCCATCCATCCATCCATCCACCAAATGACCCATCCATCCATATAACCATCCATCCATCCATCCATCCATATAATCATCCATCCATCATCCATCCATCCATCCATCCACCCATCCACCAATCTATGAATCTATCCATCCATCCATCCATATAACCATCCATCCATCCATCCATCCATCCATATAACCATCCATCCATCCATATAACCATCCATCCATATAACCATCCATCATCCATCCATCCATCCATCCACCCATCCACCAATCTATGAATCTATCCATCCATCCATCCATATAACCATCCATCCATCTATATAACCATCCATCTATCCATCCATCCATCCATCCATCTATATAACCATCCATCCATCCATCCATCCATATAACATCCATCTATCCATCCATTCATCCATATAACATCCATCCATCCATCCATCCATCCATCCATCTATATAACCATCCATCCATCCATATAACATCCATCTATCCATCCATCCATCCATCCATCCATCCATCCATCCATCCATCCATCCATCCATCCATCCATCCATCCATCCATCCATCCATCCATCCATCCATCCATCCATCCATCCATCATTTCTTCATTTAATAAGTCATTTTAATTCTAAAAATGCTCACAGCTTCAATAGTCTCAGAATGCTGAATAGATCAGAAGCAGCACAAATGGAGGAAGATTTAGCAGCACTAAACACTTTGTTCTCCTTCCTGTCCATCAGCAGTAGCTTTGTCAGGAAAGTCTGTCAGTCAAGGGAGAAGCTTTTGCAACATCAGCCGGCAGAGAGGCGCAGATGAAACCAGCATCAAGGTGTCTGCACTCCTGTAAGGCCGTCTTTCCCTCAGAGCGGCGTCTTCACCACGACGGCAGAAACAACTGCAGACGCGCCGTCAATTAAAATGTGGGAGAGATCTGCATCACCTGGAAGAATTCAGATGAATGGCTGCCATAATCCCAGTCACCTGTGCGGGAACGCCGCCGCTTCGCCGCCGCCTCACTTTTATGAGCTTTTCCATCAGCTGTGAATCTGCTGTCGTTAAACTGAGCTCCTGCAACAAAAGAGCGTGGAGACAAAACCAAACAACAGGAAAAGAAAAAGGGTTTTCGGGAAAGCAAGTCATTTCAATAACTGTCAGCTTTCTGGTGGAAACCACAGCCCAACAAATGTGTCTTTTGTCAGTTCTGTCAGCATCTTTGTTTTCCTGATTCCATCTTTATCTGAGTCAGCCAAACATGTCATCCAGGTCTGAATGCATGTTCATCCCAGCCTGGCTGCCAGGATGAGAGGCGGCTTTATCTGCCAGGGTCCCTCCTCATAATGAGCTTTATTCTTCCAGCTGGTATCACAATCATACCGCTCCTTTTTTTCCAGGAGCACAATCCCAGCTCCCTGCTTTGTGGAAAGTCACAAGTGAATCAATCAGGTGGAGGTTGTGAGTCCGAAGCTCTGGACATGACGTAAAAATAAAAAAATAAACTGCTCCCTCAGGTTATTATTATGTGGTAACAGATTAGTATTATATGCAAACAAACTAGCATTTTGTGGCAACAATTTATTACATATACTTGCCACAACTTAATATTTTAGTGGCATTTTTCGGGGCAAAAATTCACATTGTGTATTCCATAGCTACATGTTACCATAGTAATAACATGTTGCTGTCACCAATTACCCTTTCTTGGGTATAAACTAGCATTTACAGGGCACAAATTTGTATTTTATGAGCACAAATTACTATAGTAATTACTATGTTAATTATCTATCCATCCATCTAGTAATTTATAGTATATAGTAATACTATGAATAACTATATGGAGTAATCCATCCATATAGTAGTTACCATAGTAATTTGAAGGCACAAATTAGCATTTTGTGGACACAAAAGCAGAGGTGGGGCCAAGACATTGTTTTTCAAGTCACAAGGAACTCTCAAGTCTCTCTCCTCAAGTCTCAGAACAAGTCACAAGGCAAGACCAACCAAAAAAACAAACAAAAAATCAGGCCTCCGTGAATTCTGCATAAGGTTTGTTGGATTTCGATCAGGACACAACTCGGAACAAGCGAACCCAGAACAACCGAACCCGGAACAACCGAACCCGGAACAACCGAACCCGGAACAACCGAACCCGGAACAACTGAACCCGGAACAACCGAACCCGGAACAACCGAACCCGGAACAACCGAACCCAGAACAACTGAACCCGGAACAACCGAACCCAGAACAACTGAACCCGGAACAACCGAACCCGGAACAACCGAACCCGGAACAACTGAACCCGGAACAACCGAACCCGGAACAACCGAACCCGGAACAACTGAACCCGGAACAACCGAACCCGGAACAACCGAACCCGGAACAACCGAACCCGGAACAACCGAACCCGGAACAACCGAACCCGGAACAACCGAACCCAGAACAACTGAACCCGGAACAACCGAACCCAGAACAACTGAACCCGGAACAACCGAACCCGGAACAACCGAACCCGGAACAACCGAACCCGGAACAACCGAACCCAGAACAACTGAACCCGGAACAACCGAACCCAGAACAACTGAACCCAGAACAACCAAACCCAGAACAAGGGAGCCCGGAACAACCGAACCAGGGGCACTAGCCGGCCTACTGCTCCCGCTATGAACGCTGACGTCTGTGAGTCCATGCTCTTGTCCCGCCCAGATCCTTGGAAATATCAAAATCACCTGTGGCCAGTCTGTGGTTACACTGAGCTGGCGGCATAACCACACAATGTAACGTCAACAGAGAGTTCACCGTCCGATTCATTTAACTCCAGCTAGCGGTTAGCCGATAAGCTAGCAACAGCTTTCACTCCAGAGTCGGACGACGTTGGTCGTTGCTGAGTCTGTCTGTAATCCTTTCAACCGCATGTTCCACTAACTGCAAGCCGATTTTTGTTGACAAACTACCAGAACATACTAACACCAGCTAATTTGTAGCCACAAATTAGCATTTTGTCTGGGCAAGTGCACATAGTGTGGGAAAAATGTGCCTTTTTGTGACCTTTTTGTTTTCTGCCATAGAATAGTAATAGGGATTGAAGCTATTAAAAGACTATGCTTAAAAAGTGAATTTGTGTGCATAAAATAATAACTTGCAGTTTGGTGGGCAAACTTTCCCCAAAAATGCTAATAAAGTGCTAATTTCTCACCACAAAATCCTAAATTTACACACTTGGCGCTGAGTTATTAATGTGAGGGGAACGTTTATTTTTCTTTTCTGAGTGTCATGTCCCGGGCTTTGTCTGCGATTCTTGAATATAAATTATGAAAAAATCTCCCTCCGAAGCATCATTTGGTTTTTTTTCAACGAATAATAAGGCATCGTGGAAGGAGATGGCGCCGCTCGCCGGCGCCGCTCCCTCCTTCCTCTCAAGACGGCTTTTATTGAGATAGATCCTCCTCTGACAGTGACCTGAGATGAAAGCAGGAGGCACAAAGCCAGCCAGAGTTCAGGGAAAGTTCCTCCACACTCCGCCTTCCCGCCCACACATCCCGCCTAAAGCTCTCCCTCCACCTTTAGCCCGGGCTCTCCGCTGAGGACGGCGCCGAGCGGGGAAAAGTTCCCTCGCCTCTATTCCAACTTGGTGCTTAATCCCACAAGGAGGCCTTGCTGGGTACTAAATATACGGCAGGATTGACGGCTGTAATCTCGCCGACTGGCTTGAACTCGGCCTCTTCTTTTGTTCCTTAAGCTGCGGATTCTGGTGTTTTTACGACTCTATTTGGACGCGAGCCCAGTTTCTGCAGAAGAGAGGCTGCCGCTGCAGCACAGCCACCTGATGGTTTTGCTGGAACTTGAATGGCAGGATTTCCTAAAAAAGTAAGACATGAAAAAAGAACAATAAAAGAAAATATTGATCATGTTACTAATTAGTGCTGTGTGTGTATGTGTGTGTGTGGGTGTGTGTGTGAGTCTGTGTGGGTGTGTGTGTGAGTCTGTGTGGGTATGTGTGTGTGTGTGTGAGTGGGGGGGGGGGGTTGGGCAGTTTGTATTACAGTTTAATAAAAGAGCAGAAAAAAATGATGATGCTGTTCTTTAGCCAAAATCCAAAAACTTGTATCGTTTTCTAGAACATAGTTTCTGCAGAGCGGCAGGAGTTCATTAGAAATTCCCCTGAGAGCTCTCCATTTACACCCTGTCCCTCTAGCTTACAGCCCCTCACACCCCCATCATAACATTACCGGTATAGCAAAAATGGTGACCAATATGGTAGCTCTCCATCCGTCCAGTTCTGATCCAGACTCCAGCTCACACCAGGAAAACAGAGACGTTCATGGATGTATTAGTCTGCAGGTGGACGATCAGAATGGAGCAGAGCAGTTATTCAAGTTATACACTGACCAATCAGATGCTTCAATAGAAGTATGTCAATTGACAGATGCTCTCTTTTAAGGAGTAAATGGTAAATGGCGTATACTTATTTAGCGCTTTTCTACCTACAAGGCCCAAAGCGCTTTACAGTCACAGTCCCATTCACACACTGGTGGCGGCTCCGCTGCCAAACACAGGCGCCTGCCCACCACCAGAGGTAAGGTGGGGTTCAGTGTCTTGCCCAAGGACACATCGACTCATGGACGTGCAAGGCGGGAATCGAACATCCAGTATTACGATTATGGGTCAACCACCCTACCGCTGCACCACAGCCGCCCCAACAAGCAAGCTCCTGATTGGTGACCCTGGTTGTCATAGAAACCGTCCATCTTGTGAAATTGAATGGAGGCAGAAGTAAGCCATTTTCTATGTGTGACATCACACTCACTCGGTCCAGTTCTCAGTTACAGTCGATGGTTTTGGTCTGACAGAAACTGGAAGAAAGTGGAGATTTTGGTGCTAAAGGCTGCAGATTCCTGGTTTAGTGTTCGATTTTTAGGGAAGCTTTTTAAATGTCTCAATGTACGTGAGAACAGAAGCAATGATGAGGATGGTGAGTGTACTTTAACCGCTTTGACCATTTATGGGAAACAAACTAGCTGTCAATTTCAAATTATTTTTACATTTATTTTTATAAACATTTTGCACAGAAAAAAATCCTGAATACTTTTGAACTTTTTAAGTACAAAAAAAACAACGTAATTATTGCTAGAACGTTCAAGGTTTTTATAAATATATTGGAAAAAGAAAAAATTTAAATAAATGTCAATAAATGTTTTTAACCAAAAATGCTCATTTGAAAAAGCAAAATACAGCTTAAAATGCTAAAACCAAAAGCTAAACTAACTATTAACATAAACTAAATCACCGTTAAATTCTAACTTAGGTTAAGTTAGACTGATTTATTCAAAAATGAAAAATTAAAGCACTCGTGTTTAAAAACAGCATAAAAGATGTAAATGCATGGCCTGGCTTGAATTGACTTGGCTTGGCTTGAATGGGCTTGGCTTGGCCTGGCTTGAATTGGCTTGGCTTGGCCTGGCTTGAATTGGCTTGGCTTGGCTTGAATGGGCTTGGCTTGGCTTGGCCTGGATTGAATTGGCTTGGCCTGGCTTGAATTGGCTTGGCTTGGCTTGAATGGGCTTGGCTTGGCCTGGCTTGAATTGGCTTGGCTTGGCCTGGCTTGAATTGGCTTGGCTTGAATGGGCTTGGCTTAGCTTGGCTTGAATTGGCTTGGCTTGGCCTGGCTTGAATTGGCTTGAATTGGCTTGGCTTGAATTGGCTTGAATTGGCTTGGCTTGGCTTGGCTTGAATTGGCTTGGCTTGGCCTGGCTTGAATTGACTTGGCTTGGCCTGGCTTGAATGGGCTTGGCTTGGCTTGGCTTGGCCTGGATTGATTTGGCTTGGCTTGGCTTAGCTTGAATTGGCTTGGCTTGGCTTGAATTGGCTTGGCTTGGCCTGGCTTGAATTGGCTTGGCTTGAATGGGCTTGGCTTAGCTTGGCTTGAATTGGCTTGGCTTGGATTGGCTTGGCCTGGCTTGAATTGGCTTGGCTTGGCCTGGCTTGAATTGGCTTGGCTTGGCTTGAATGGGCTTGGCTTAGCTTGGCTTGAATTGGCTTGGCTTGGCTCTGCTTGAATTGGCTTGGCTTGGCTTGAATTGGCTTGGCCTGGCTTGAATTGGCTTGGCTTGGCTTGGCTTGGCTTAGCTTGGCTTGAATTGGCTTGGCATGGCTTGGCTTGAATTGGCTTGGCTTGGCCTGGCTTGAATTGGCTTGGCTTGGCTTGGCTTGAATTGGCTTGGCTTGGCCTGGCTTGAATTGGCTTGGCTTGGCTTGGCTTGGCTTAGCTTGGCTTGAATTGGCTTGGCATGGCTTGGCTTGAATTGGCTTGGCTTGGCCTGGCTTGAATTGGCTTGGCTTGACCTGGCTTGAATTGGCTTGGCTTGGCTTGGCTTGAATTGGCTTGGCTTGGCTTGAATTGGCTTGGCTTGGCCTGGCTTGAATTGGCTTGGCTTGGCTTGAATTGGCTTGGCCTGGCCTGGCTTGAATTGGCTTGGCTTGGCTTGAATTGGCTTGGCTTGGCCTGGCTTGAATTGGCTTGGCTTGGCTTGGCTTGAATTGGCTTGGCCTGGCTTGAATTGGCTTGGCTTGGCTTGGCTTGGCTTAGCTTGGCTTGAATTGGCTTGGCATGGCTTGGCTTGAATTGGCTTGGCTTGGCCTGGCTTGAATTGGCTTGGCTTGACCTGGCTTGAATTGGCTTGGCTTGGCTTGGCTTGAATTGGCTTGGCTTGGCTTGAATTGGCTTGGCTAGGCCTGGCTTGAATTGGCTTGGCTTGGCTTGAATTGGCTTGGCCTGGCTTGAAATGCTTGGCTTGGCTTGAATGGGCTTGGCTTAGCTTGGCTTGAATTGGCTTGGCTTGGCTTGGCTTGAATTGGCTTGGCTTGGCTTGAATTGGCCTGGCTTGGCCTGGCTTGAATTGGCTTTGCTTGGCTTGGCTTGAATTGGCTTGGCTTGGCCTGGCTTGAATTGGCTTGGCTTGGCTTGGCTTGGCTTGAATTGGTTTGGCTTGGCTTAAATGGGCTTGGCTTAGCTTGGCTTGAATTGGCTTGGCTTGGCTTGGCTTGAATTGGCTTGGCTTGGCTTGAATTGGCTTGGCTTGGCCTGGCTTGAATTGGCTTGGCTTGGCTTGGCTTGAATTGGCTTGGCATGGCTTGGCTTGAATTGGCTTGGCTTGGCCTGGCTTGAATTGGCTTGGCTTGGCCTGGCTTGAATTGGCTTGGCTTGGCTTGAATTGGCTTGGTTTGGCTTGAATTGGCTTGGCTTGGCCTGGCTTGAATTGGCTTGGCTTGGCTTGAATTGGCTTGGCCTGGCTTGAAATGCTTGGCTTGGCTTGAATGGGCTTGGCTTAGCTTGGCTTGAATTGGCTTGGCATGGCTTGGCTTGAATTGGCTTGGCTTGGCCTGGCCTGAATTGGCTTGGCTTGGCCTGGCTTGAATTGGCTTGGCTTGGCTTGAATTGGCTTGGCCTGGCTTGAAATGCTTGGCTTGGCTTGAATGGGCTTGGCTTAGCTTGGCTTGAATTGGCTTGGCATGGCTTGGCTTGAATTGGCTTGGCTTGGCCTGGCCTGAATTGGCTTGGCTTGGCCTGGCTTGAATTGGCTTAGATGAGATGATTGGTTAGATGAGACTGGAGTTGACTGGACGTGGCTTGAATGGGCTTGGCTTGGCTTGGCCTGGCTTGAATGGGCTTGGCTTGGCTTGGCCTGGCTTGAATGGGCTTGGCTTGGCTTGGCCTGGATTGAATTGGCTTGGCCTGGCTTGAATTGGCTTGGCTTGGCTTGAATGGGCTTGGCTTGGCCTGGCTTGAATTGGCTTGGCTTGGCCTGGCTTGAATTGGCTTGGCTTGAATGGGCTTGGCTTAGCTTGGCTTGAATTGGCTTGGCTTGGCCTGGCTTGAATTGGCTTGAATTGGCTTGGCTTGAATTGGCTTGAATTGGCTTGGCTTGGCTTGGCTTGAATTGGCTTGGCTTGGCCTGGCTTGAATTGACTTGGCTTGGCCTGGCTTGAATGGGCTTGGCTTGGCTTGGCTTGGCCTGGATTGATTTGGCTTGGCTTGGCTTAGCTTGAATTGGCTTGGCTTGGCTTGAATTGGCTTGGCTTGGCCTGGCTTGAATTGGCTTGGCTTGAATGGGCTTGGCTTAGCTTGGCTTGAATTGGCTTGGCTTGGATTGGCTTGGCCTGGCTTGAATTGGCTTGGCTTGGCCTGGCTTGAATTGGCTTGGCTTGGCTTGAATGGGCTTGGCTTAGCTTGGCTTGAATTGGCTTGGCTTGGCTCTGCTTGAATTGGCTTGGCTTGGCTTGAATTGGCTTGGCCTGGCTTGAATTGGCTTGGCTTGGCTTGGCTTGGCTTAGCTTGGCTTGAATTGGCTTGGCATGGCTTGGCTTGAATTGGCTTGGCTTGGCCTGGCTTGAATTGGCTTGGCTTGGCTTGGCTTGAATTGGCTTGGCTTGGCCTGGCTTGAATTGGCTTGGCTTGGCTTGGCTTGGCTTAGCTTGGCTTGAATTGGCTTGGCATGGCTTGGCTTGAATTGGCTTGGCTTGGCCTGGCTTGAATTGGCTTGGCTTGACCTGGCTTGAATTGGCTTGGCTTGGCTTGGCTTGAATTGGCTTGGCTTGGCTTGAATTGGCTTGGCTTGGCCTGGCTTGAATTGGCTTGGCTTGGCTTGAATTGGCTTGGCCTGGCCTGGCTTGAATTGGCTTGGCTTGGCTTGAATTGGCTTGGCTTGGCCTGGCTTGAATTGGCTTGGCTTGGCTTGGCTTGAATTGGCTTGGCCTGGCTTGAATTGGCTTGGCTTGGCTTGGCTTGGCTTAGCTTGGCTTGAATTGGCTTGGCATGGCTTGGCTTGAATTGGCTTGGCTTGGCCTGGCTTGAATTGGCTTGGCTTGACCTGGCTTGAATTGGCTTGGCTTGGCTTGGCTTGAATTGGCTTGGCTTGGCTTGAATTGGCTTGGCTAGGCCTGGCTTGAATTGGCTTGGCTTGGCTTGAATTGGCTTGGCCTGGCTTGAAATGCTTGGCTTGGCTTGAATGGGCTTGGCTTAGCTTGGCTTGAATTGGCTTGGCTTGGCTTGGCTTGAATTGGCTTGGCTTGGCTTGAATTGGCCTGGCTTGGCCTGGCTTGAATTGGCTTTGCTTGGCTTGGCTTGAATTGGCTTGGCTTGGCCTGGCTTGAATTGGCTTGGCTTGGCTTGGCTTGGCTTGAATTGGTTTGGCTTGGCTTAAATGGGCTTGGCTTAGCTTGGCTTGAATTGGCTTGGCTTGGCTTGGCTTGAATTGGCTTGGCTTGGCTTGAATTGGCTTGGCTTGGCCTGGCTTGAATTGGCTTGGCTTGGCTTGGCTTGAATTGGCTTGGCATGGCTTGGCTTGAATTGGCTTGGCTTGGCCTGGCTTGAATTGGCTTGGCTTGGCCTGGCTTGAATTGGCTTGGCTTGGCTTGAATTGGCTTGGCCTGGCTTGAAATGCTTGGCTTGGCTTGAATGGGCTTGGCTTAGCTTGGCTTGAATTGGCTTGGCATGGCTTGGCTTGAATTGGCTTGGCTTGGCCTGGCCTGAATTGGCTTGGCTTGGCCTGGCTTGAATTGGCTTGGCTTGGCTTGAATTGGCTTGGCCTGGCTTGAAATGCTTGGCTTGGCTTGAATGGGCTTGGCTTAGCTTGGCTTGAATTGGCTTGGCATGGCTTGGCTTGAATTGGCTTGGCTTGGCCTGGCCTGAATTGGCTTGGCTTGGCCTGGCTTGAATTGGCTTAGATGAGATGATTGGTTAGATGAGACTGGAGTTGACTGGACGTGGCTTGAATGGGCTTGGCTTGGCTTGGCCTGGCTTGAATGGGCTTGGCTTGGCTTGGCCTGGCTTGAATGGGCTTGGCTTGGCTACAGCAGCGATCAGTGAATTCTTCCATAGAGAAGCAGATGAACCGACAATGGCTGGAGGGCGTGACAGACTCACAAAGGTTGTCTGATTGGATGCAGAGCAGGTGTGTGTGACCCGGTCCTCAGGGACCCGACACCTGACAGTTTCGCCTTCAGGAAGTCCTCTCCTCTATGATTCCTCTGACGTTGCAGACAAAGACTTCACTGCAGACGTTTGTTCCTCGCAGCATTTGTACGCGGTCCGTGTTCAGACCGAGTTGTTGGATCCGTTCTCTGAGAGCATGCAGGGGAACTGGCAGACTTTGGGATGATTGGTGCTTTCCTCCTGTTCCAGTTATCTTCTGCCCTCAGTCACAGCAGGTTTCTGCTGTCTATCGTCCTCAGATGCTCCACACTTAGTTGCCTCAAGAGCAAACTATTATACCACAGTCTTGGTGAATACTGGATTCTGATTGGCTGCAGGGGCCATTAAAAAGTGATACTGGACACCTAAAAAAGACGTTCCTGCTAAACGCCAGTTGGTAACAACAGAAACTTGTTACAGGAGTTTACACAAATATGCACCTCGTGTATCAGAAGATCCATAACTGTTGTAATCTGTCCAACACTAGAGGCTCTGATCTGTTTGCTCAGCTCTCGCACAACGTACAAAATAGACCCCCCCGAAATTCATGAACAACTAATAGTAATAAATATGAAATGAAAGGAGAAGAAACCAGCTGAAAAATGAAGAAACAAGACCAGATGAAAGAAAGAACTGTGGATAAAGCCAAAGAAGACAGAGACGAACAGAGCTAGCTGAAACCATACGCTGTGGACTCGACTTCATTAGCAAGGAGATCCGCGACCTTAGAGCTGACATGGCAAAAGACATGAACTCCTTGACAGAGCAGGTTACAGAAGATGAATGAAATCAACAACTTAAAAGAAGAAATAACTGGTGACAAACAATAAAACTCTCCAAACAGATGGAGCCCAAATAGCTGAGGCAGAAGACATAGAATGGAGGAACATGGAGGTGAAGGAGGCCGTCTTTAAATTTCTAAAACAAGAGAAGAATATTGCAGGAGTGCCTCACTGTCCTCAAGGGAAGAAGAAGGCATAATAACATAGGAGTATTCTGAATACTAGGGGACGAAGAAAGAAACTCAGCAACAGACCACGTTAAAAACTCCTCTCCACTCCAAACCCTCCAAAAGCCAAACCCCAACGTCCCACCATGGTCCACGATTCTCAGTATTCGTGAATTCACGATCAAAGAATCGGTCCTCAAAGCAGCATGGCAGAAGAAAACCCAGGTGTGGGGGAGACGGCTGACAGCGGAATTTGAAAAGCGCTGAAGGAAAGGGGGGGGGGTCCACTTTCAGACCCCTGTCAGCATGCTGGGAATCCACTGGGACTCTGGAGCGACAGGCTGTGAATCCATGCGGGAAGCGGCGGACGAGGATTTTCCATGGAGCTCCCAGCATGGACGGCACGCCTCAGCAGGAGCGGCAGCTTCATGGGTTTCCATGGCAACGAGAGCGGAGACGGAGCAGCCCGACGAGCAAAGGAGAAACTCCAGGAATATGAGGGCCGCTTGGTTCCGGGCCGCCAACAGGACAAGCGTGCACACCGCACGTGCATGTAGTCTCGGCGCGTACTCCAAAAATGTGGCCGCCGGCCCGGCGTTCATTAGAGACTGACTGACGTCTACTCCATCACAGACGGAACGGTGATGCCTAATGGGTTCATTTTGAAGGGAAATGTGCCAAATGAATGAACTTCAAACATTTGTCCAGACGTACATTTTTCCAGGGAGGTGTTTGATTTGTGGAGGAAGCTCATGAGGGTCAGTGGAGATTTAGTTTTCTTGGTGATGTCAGCAGTTGTCCTGGTAGTGTTCCTGTTGTGTGTGCATGTGTGTGTGTGTGTCGCACAGTTCCATGTGTTTTATTTTATGTGACATTAAATACGTCAGGAACTTTGAAATTGGACTTAATTAATTTGAAGTGAGAGTTAGATATTAATTACACGCAGATGTGCCATCGATCCTCGGCTACTTCAAAATATATGACACTCAATATTTGGACTTTATTTGTTTCTGGACCTTAACTTCAAGAAATGTTTTCTAACTGGACTTTTTATATTGAAGACTCCTGATCTAGGAGATCTCATTAAAAGCAAAAAGGTTTTTCAATGTTTAGGATAGAAAATGCACAGAAAGGACAAAGCTAAAGGATCAAGAAACATTTAAACAAATGGTTATAGAAACTCTTTATAGCTCTAATGAAAGAAACAAGAAAGATTAAAGATGAAAGATTAAAGACAAAGGTGGACGATATATAACAGTCACAGGAAAATTACAGAGTAAATGAATAACAATGATAAATGTATATGCACCCCTGGGAATAAAAAAATATTTGATAAATCTTTGACCTTATTGCACTGGATGGAGAAGGGATTTTCTATTTAATTCTATTTCTATAGCCCAATATAACAACAATAGTCGTCTCAATGGGCTTCATACTGGTAACGGTGTAATAAACATGAATCATAAAGAACATAAAAGCATAGAATTCAATAAGTGATGGCTAAACTAAACAGACTAAACTAAACTGGCATCCCTGCCCTTTGACCCTCCTTTGCGTTAAGGAAAAACTCCTAAAAAAAATAGAACAAACCTCAGGGGTGCCCACATGAAAGAGGGATCCTCCCCCAGGACAGACAGGCGATTTACCAGAACTCATAGAGAAGAATTAACTTATCTAACTTACAACTGCATGCTTAAATTGTCCAGCAGATGAGCTCAGCCAGATGAGTTGGGGGACGGCTGGGGGCGCGAGATGGGCCAGAGGCAGGATCCACAACCAGGTACAGGAGCAGGAACAGAGACGAGGTCCACTCGAGGTCCTCTAAACGTGCTTTACTATTGTTGTGATTATTATTGAGTGCATTGCAGCCAAACGAACTGCAGTCCGAACCCTTCTCCGGACCAAACACTGGACCAAAGCACCTTCCCTGCCTGCAAACACGAAGCTACGAGACTCCAGCTGCTCTGATCAGAGACACGCTAGCTAACGTGGAGCACAGGTTCATTTTAACAGCCACAACCACAGCAAAATCTCCCTATAAACACTACAAAGAATAATGTTAGACACAACTTCTGAGGGAAAAGGTTACAAAGGAAAACATGAAATGAAAGTATGTAGAGCCCGAGCAAATCTCCGAGCAACGACGTTTGTCCAAGTGGGGCTACCGTAGAGTGACGTCATCCTCAGTGGAAAGGACCCCGAACGGTTATTGCAGGCCGAATGGTTACGGTTTTTACACCGGCGATCTGGCTCCCACCGCCCTGTGGCCCCCCAGCTGGTGTCTGATTTTGTAATGGCATCATTCCCGCCTGACTGCCGCCGTCAACATTCATAGATTTTCAAAAAAATTGGGCAGCGACTTGAATTTTGAAGGATTCCGGCGATGCCTCCCCATTGTGGCGGTTGTATTTGTGACCGTAGCATAACCCCTACAGCAGCGGACTGACAGTAAACGGAAACCCCTGTACCAAGACCTCTGTTCAAATGACCAATGTCTTCTGCGTGTGTTGTCGTAAAGGTGGACTCAACTTATTTCCAGCAGGTATTTTTCATGAAAAAAGCCTCCATCAGTTCTAGAGTGGTGTTGATCAGAGCAGCATTTACAGCAGTCATACCTGCAGCAGGAAACGGGGTCTGCACGCCAAACCACTCGCCACTCTCCTGAAAGCCAAACAAGAAATGTGGGCGTGGCCGCTTGAACCCCAGAGGGACACTGCTTGCTGTTATTTATCATCTGTAACATGACGGCCCCTAATTACCAGAGTGAAGAGGCAAAGAACAGAGCTGCTAATGAAACCCCCCTCCCACACTCTGCAGAGCGGCATTGCAGGGCATGACAGTGAATCCTACCCCCCCTCTGTTTGCAGGGTTTCCATGTTTATTTAGCTTTTTACAAAGCTCAATAAAGGCTGACACAACCATCAGACGTCCATTCTCTTTTGTTTAACCTTTTAGCACTGAAAATGTCACATGTGAATGATCATAACTGTTTTAATTAATCGTTGTAAATCGCATGATTCTGAGGCAAACATGTGACCCTAACAGACCCCCAGAAATAAAAAAATAAACTAAAAACAACAAAAGCTTTGGACACAAGGCTGAACTAACGTATTTTTTGTGTCAAATCAGTCAATAAGAGTTTCTCTCTGCTGACACCAGCCCCCGGTGCTCATTTGAGACACGGACTGAGGAGATTGATTGACAGGGTCTCCAGCCAATCAGGACACAGAACAGGATGTGCTGTTTAAAAAAAGCAGCATGATCGCTCAGAAATAATGAGCTAAACCTGGAAAGATGAAATGCGACGTAGAAAGAGAAGACTGTCTTCTGTTCTATTTGAAAGAGATTTTTTTTTTTAGAGGTTTTCAGGTAGAACACAGACTGCAGAAGGTGGAATAAAATGTCACGTCTTGATCGTGTGGCCACATTTAAAAAAAAACCATGGGTCTCTGATATTGTCAGGTGGGCCGGACCAAAGATGGAAGCGGGCCAGATCCAGCCCGCGGGCCGTAGTTTGCCCACCCCTGGAATATATAGATAGTTTCTCCCTTTCAAAAAGTACACTTTCACATCAAAGTGTCAAAGTGCCACATAGAATAAGGATTGTCAATTTACTGTTGGAATTAATACAGTAAATACATTCCATATAAGCCATCAGTATTATTAATGGTCCAGTATTACATTTTCTTTATCATGTGAGCACACTGTGATAGTTTTTCATGTATTTGTGTTTAAACTGTTTATGTGGTAAATAAGTGTGTTTGTTGATTACAAATAGAGACTTCCTGCCGCTGACTTCCTGTCTCTCAGGTGTGCAGCTGATGGAGATTACAGCTAATTACAGCACAAGGAGGGGAAAGACGGAGCCAGAAGGAGGAAGGAGAGAAACAAACTGGCTGGGGTGACGTTTGACTGCCGCTTGAGCGATGGATTAACTGATAGTTCTCTGGATTAAAAAGATGAAGAATATACCGGAACTTTCTGCCACCCTTGCTAAGGTCTTCCTTCACCGGAAAGTCTCACGATTGTCGTTCCGTTGTCCCTCGGAAGGCGGACGCAGCGTCACAGGCCCCCACTATCTTTGAGACTGTTTTGTCCAGAGGGACAAAAGACGTCAAAGAAACTTCTGTGTAAATAAGAGGAAGACTGGGTGTAGTTGGGTGTGTCAGGCTGGACGCGTGGATGCAGAAGCAGGAACACAGACGTAAGTTGACTCAAATCTGTAGTTTAATACTTAGTATCACTCAAGGCTCAAAGAATGCAGAACGATCCCGTGACCGACACAGGGAGGGAAGAACTTAAATAGACAGAAATAATGAACAACAGGTGCGTAAACAGGTGCGTAAATTACAACAGCAAAGTTAGCGGCAACACAAAACAGGAGGCCAAAGAAAACCGGAAACGCCACAACAGAACGAACGACTGCACCACCCATGCCCCATAACCTCACAGTATCCCCCCCTCAAGGGGCGCCGCCGGGCGCACCACCGGGCAGGCGCGGGTTCCGCCGATGGAACTCCCGAATCATGTCCTTATCCAGGATCCTGGAGGACGGTTCCCAGGAACGCTCCTCAGGCCCATAACCCCGCCAGTCGACCAGATACTGAAAACCCAGTCCCCGCCGCCTGACGTCCATGATGCGCCGCACAGTCCACGCAGGCCCACTGTCAATGATGCGAGGCGGCGGGGGTGGCGAGGGAGTAGGCTGAAGGGGGCTAGTGACATGAGGCTTGAGTTGGGAGACGTGGAAGACGGGGTGGATGCGCATTGTCCGAGGCAGGCGGAGCCTGACCGCAACAGGGTTGATCACCCGCTCAACCACAAAGGGACCGATGAACCTGGGGGAGAGCTTCCTAGACTCTGTCCGCAGCTTGATGTTGGTAGTAGAGAGGAGGACCAACTGACCCGGAGCATAGGTGGGTGCCGGACGACGATGCCGGTCAGCCAGTTTCTTGTTGCCAGCGGACGAGCGTAGAAGCGCAGCTCGTGCCACCCTCCAGATGCGTCTACAGCGGCGGAACAGGTGCTGGATGGACGGAACCGCTGCCTCCCTCTCCTGCTCGGGAAACAATGGGGGTTGGTAGCCCAGAGAACACTCGAATGGAGACATACCCGAGGCAGAGGAGGTCATGGTGTTGTGGGCGTACTCCACCCAGGGTAGCATGGAGCTCCAAGTGCGCTGGTTGCGAGAGCAGACGCATCTGAGGGCTGCTTCCAGGTCTTGGTTAGTCCTCTCGGCCTGTCCGTTGGACTGGGGATGGAACCCTGAGGAGAGACTAGCTGACGCACCGAAAGCCGTACAGAAAGCCTTCCACACCTGGGAGATGAATTGTGGTGCGATCCGAAACTAGGTCCATCGGTATCCCGTGCAGCCTGAATACATGTCTTATAACCAGCTGAGCCGTCTCAGCAGCAGAAGGCAGTTTCCTGAGGGCCACAAAGTGAGCGGCCTTGGAAAACCGGTCCACCACAGTCATGATCACAGTCTTGCCGGCGGAGAGGGGCAGGCTGGTTACGAAATCCAAAGCGATGTGGGACCAAGGACGACTCGGGATTGGCAGAGGATGTAGGAGCCCAGCAGACGGTTGGTTACTAACCTTGTTCTGGGCGCAGACGGTACAGGCAGTGACAAACTCCCGAATGTCCTGCGCCAGACTGGGCCACCAGAACAGCCGCCGCAGGAAGGTGATAGTCCTGCGGACACCGGGGTGACAGGTCAGTCGTGTCGCATGGGCCCACTGAAGAACCTGACTCCTACAGGTCCTAGGAACAACTAGTCTGTTGGGCGGACCTCCTCCTGGGTCTGGCTCCTGGGCCTGGGCCTCCCTGATGTCCCTCTCCAGCCTCCAGGTGAGAGCACCCAGGACACGTGACCAAAAGCCACCGAGCCCAAAAGCCACCGCTCGTCACTAAGAGTGACGAGCGGTGGCTTTTGGGCAGTCCCGGCAGAAATGACCCCGCTTCCCGCAGTACAGGCACTCACCAGCCGTCTGCGTTCGGAGTCGGAGAGGGACCCTCGACCCAATAGCATAGGTTCCTCAGTAGAAGGAGCTGGGGTGTCTGTGGAGACAGAATAGTCATGAGAGGGCTGTGGAACCACTCCTCCCCCTGAGGAGAATGAGCCCGTGCGTCGCTCCTGCCGGCGATCTTGCAGCCGATTATCAATCCGGATAGCCAGCGCGATGAGGGCATCGAGGGATGACGGCAAATCCAGCGGCGCCAGCTGGTCCTTCAGCTCATCTGACAGGCCCTCCAGGAAGGCATCCGTAAGCGCCGCGGGGTTCCACGCACTCTCTGAGGCGAGAGTCCGGAAGTTGATTGCGTAATCCGCCACTCGGCGTCTTCCCTGACGCAGCCGCATCAGCGCTCGAGCAGCCTCCCGGCCTGGTCTCGTATGCTGGAAGACCTGTTTAAAGGCTTCTAGAAAAGCCGTGAGAGAATCACAGGTAGCAGCCCCACGTTGCCACTCCGCCGTAGCCCACGCTCCGGCCCTGTCCGTAAGGTGGGAGATGATGAACGCCACCTTGGCGCGATCCGTAGGGTACGTGGCTGCCTGGAGCTCAAAATGCAGTGCACATTGCGTAATGAACGCCCGACAGTCCCCCGAAGAACCAGAGAACCTCTCAGGTCGGGCCAGCGGAACCGCAGGTGTGAGGGGCGCTGGAACCAAGGGTGTGGACGCGGAGGACGGTGGCTGAGGTGGATAGGATGGCGACGACGACCTGATCTGTCCTGTCAACCAATCCATGCGATCTCCGATCGCACGCAGTTGTTGCTCCTGGCGAGCGGACATCTCCAGCATCCCCCTCTGAAGGAAGTTTAGCTGCTCCTCTTGCTGGCGGATGACCCACTCCTGGGTGTTGATGTCTGAACGTGAAGGCTCTACTCCCGCTGCATCCATGATTGACGGGATCGTTATGTCAGGCTGGACGCGTGGATGCAGAAGCAGGAACACAGAGGTAAGTTGATTCAAATCTGTAGTTTAATACTTAGTATCACTCAAGGCTCAAAGAATGCAGAACGATCCCGTGACCGACACAGGGAGGGAAGAACTTAAATAGACAGAAATAATGAACAACAGGTGCGTAAACAGGTGCGTAAATTACAACAGCAAAGTTAGCGGCAACACAAAACAGGAGGAACCGGAAGTACCCAAAATAAGAGCCCAAAGAAAACCGGAAACGCCACAACAGAACAAACGACTGCACCACCCATGCCCCATAACCTCACAGGGTGGTGGTTTCTACTAAAGGTGGTGTTTATTTTGTATACATGTGTATTTCAAAATAACAAAGGGAAACATCTTTGTGTAGTGTGAGTTTTTTGGTGTAAAAAGAGGAAAAGAAACAAGCACACAGTTAAGACAGAAGGACATCCCTGATTAACTCTCATAAACCCTTGTTCTATCCTAGGCACTTTACCGTTGGGAGTGGGGTCATCTAGACCCACTAGACAAAGCTCTGAACCTTTGTTCTTCAATGACTTGTGATCTTCACTGGTGTCCATGGATTACATGAAATCCTCTCCACCTTTATCCACCTTTGTCATGGTAGGAGAACACCTCAATGGAAGGGGGGGGGGGGGTCATTTAAGATGGTACAAGGGTTAATCCTGAGTGTTACAATTTGCAGAATTCTCTTCTTCCTAAAGCCAGCCTCCGATGGTCATTTGAGGAACTGCAACATTCGGCACTTTAACCGTTTAACATCGTTTGTCATCAGCGGCACGTTTGTCACCCACACTCTTTGACATACTGTAAATCTTCGACTGTTTGTGTGATCAAAAAGAATCAGCTGATTATGACGTGGAGAAAAGCGTCTTTGAATGGATATGCGACACATGACCGACAAAGTGTTGCATAACGGTGAGAAAACCGCTTTTCTTCACTTTAGAAACCACTAGAATGATGTGGATTTCACAGACACTTACGAAAGTTGAAAGACTATAAGCATTGGTGCTAAAGGGTTAATCTCGCTCAGATATTTAGAATTCCTGGACTAGTGCTCACTGATGCCCCCTATGGGACGGAAACGGGCTGATAATGAAGCAGTGGGTGATGTAGGTTTTTGCTCTGCCAGACTCAACAATAGACTCAGAAGACAAGAATCTACAAATGTGACCCTAAAAGATTCTCAGAAATATAAAATAAAGCAAAAAAACAACAACAAATGTTTTGAACACAAGGCCTAACTCAAGTATTTCATGTATTTTTTTTTTAAATGGTCTGTAATTTGGTCTGTGCGAGAAAACCGGAAACGCAACATCAAACAAACACCCAACTCAACTCATTCATCACTGAAAAAACTTACACCTGCATCTTTGTTTGGTCTGATTCCACTCCAGCTCCAGAAACCAAGCCAAAGACACAACTGGTATGGACTGATTTTGAATTAAGAATCTGTTTTATGTTGAATGCTGGTTATTGGTTATAATTTGAATGTCATGAGCATTTTGATGTTTGACATGTTAAGTTTTGAAATGTTAAATGGAAATTCTGATTTGTCTTTTTAAGGTTTTCAACCTATCACCTTCATCAAAAAACAGAGAGCTACCTGCCAAATAAATACAAAGGCAAAGCAAAGTAGATGTGTGATTGAGTTGTTTCCATGTCCTTTGGAAAACATGGTCTATCGAGTCAGACAGGAGCTGGGGGAGACCAAAAGACTCGGCACCTGCACAAAAAGAACCCAGCCGGGATTCGAACCATAGGTCTTACAAATTTAGGAATCTTACAGCAAAGATTTTCAATTTTGTTTTTTGTTATTTTTCATTTAAAGATTCATTCCAGTAACATTTGTGTTTTGGGTGTTTTTGACATGTTGTTTGTCATTTTTCTGATGATGGAGGACATCTATAGTGAAAATTAAGCTCAAAGTTGCATTTTTAAGTATGATTAAATGGTAAAGTAGGAGCAGACAAGAAAATGCAATTTAAAGAAGAACGTATTTGTGATGTAGCGAATATGTTAGGCGGGGCCACGAGCTCCCAGCTCCACCCCATTCTGAGGTACCACA
This sequence comes from Oryzias curvinotus, assembly GCA_023969325.1. Lineage (NCBI taxonomy): Eukaryota > Metazoa > Chordata > Actinopteri > Beloniformes > Adrianichthyidae > Oryzias > Oryzias curvinotus. Next base: position 8,635,803 of record CM043726.1, on the reverse strand, counting down.
TGTAGACATATATAGAACTCCCCCCTTATTGGCGGGGGTCAGGGACCAGAAACACTCGAGATGGAGGAGAATAAAGAGTTGTTTTGATTCAGAGGAATGGACAGTACCACAGCGTGTTTGATACCAAACGTTAGGGGTGTCTTCTTCAAGAAGATGCCGGTTTCATGCCTCATTCCTTCATCCGGACAGTAATTATTCTCCGTGATGATCCTCTTCTGCGTTTCAGGATATTTTCTGGCCGAGTCAGCTGATGTCATGTCTTTATGCAGGGACACAAACTTTGATTCTAGCGATTCAGGAACCGCTGGAAATAGCTGCGAAATATTCAGCCGGCGAGGAAGACGACAGGCCGGCGTGCTCTTCCTCTTTGCTCCCCTCCTCCCCCGCAGCACCTCCTTCAGACACTAAAGTCTCATGCAAGCACCTTGGAGTTTTTGGGAAGAGCCGGAGGACTCGCTGCGAAGATGTGAAACCACGAATGTTTACATGGGAATAAGCAGGAAAACACTGTAGATCCAGGTTTTCCTCATCTGAGCCGGTATCTGGATCTAAACTTCTGCGTAACTTGGGAGTGTGAGGGGCTGTAAGCTAGCGGAAGAGCATGTAAACTACTGTGTCAACAACTTACAACAGAATGTATTTCCTAGAAAACAACAGAGGTTTTTGGATTTTGTCAAAAAACAGCATCATCACCAGAAATGCTTTTACAGTAGATCAAATGGGTCTTTAAAGAAGATTCACACTGACAGTCTATCTGCACACAGATGTTGTCCAGTGTACACAGGTTCAGAAATTCATCTTTTGACATCTGACATATGCAGAGTCAGAAGTACCGGTCCCTTCCTCCCAGCGCCTGCTCCATCCGTCAGTGTTGGTGTTGAGACCAGATTCAGTCGGCGATCCAGCAATAATCACTTCAGATAATCACTGCAGGATGCAGCAGCTGCTGCTGCAGGACAGAAACGCCAGGAAGTGTGGGAATGAGCATCAAGTTCAATTGAGGGCCTCTCTCATCTCAGCGGGGCTCTCTGTCTAAACCAGGGGGTGTTTACTTCCTCGGCCCCCAGCCTTCAGCACTTTGGAGAGAGGAAGGAAGTGAGGATCTGTTGGCTGCAGATTCCTCTTTTTGTGTTGCAGCGGCGAGGCCGAGTGTGTGATCTGTGGCGGGAACTGTCAGGCCAGAGCCACAGATGGCGTTCAGAGCCACTGGCACTTTGCTGGAGGAGCTCTGACTCTGTCTTCATCACGCCGGAACGTGGAGGAAGACATCAGCAGTCGAGCACCGTGTCACACAGCAGAGCAGAGACTCTCCAAAGCTGCCTTCAGGACAGCTTTCTTTGTCTTTGGCTGTTTTCTTTTCCAAGCAACACAGTTCAGAATTAGTGAAGCGGAAGGTGACTTTAGCTGGAATATTCCCTCTGAAAGGTCAGTGTGGGCCCTTATAAATAACCTGGAGCTGAAGCTGACTGTGGTGTGAGTGTGGCAGGAGATGGGAAAGGTTCCACAAAACAGAAGTTGAAGGGTCTATGTCATGCTTTGAAGCTTTTAAGTGTTTTATAATGTTCATTCTGCACGAAAAAACAACCCAAAAGTGGTATTTTGATGCACATACACATTTCTGACCATTCCTCTAAAAACCTGCTGTCTGAGCACCAGCCCCTCCCAAGCCAAAAACACGAGCGGGTTCTCACAGTGTGACATCACAAAGTGAAGAACCCCCCCTTCCAGGAAGAATCTGTGCTGCAAGCTCCGCCTCCAGGCTAACACACACGCCCACTTTCTCCACAGATCGCAGTGATCGGCTAAACGCTTTCTTTTTCTATGAACGACGTGAACATCCATCTTTGCAAAAGTTCGGATGTTGTTTGTTTTTGTGGGGAAAACGCAGACACGCTGCTGAGGCTGGATCTAGGATGATGTCATGAAATGGGCGGAACCCACAAGGAGCGAAAGGCGGAGCCTCAGAGACTTCGTTGTCTTACTTTCAGGTAGGAAAAATACTCCGAAAAATAACTCTCTGTCTCTTTCGGCTTATCCCATCAAGGGTCGCCACAGCGAACGAGTCGCATGGTAATGCTTGGCAATGTTTTACGTCGGATGCCCTTCCTGACACAACCCTCTCAAAGCAACCGGGCTTGGGACCGGCACAGAGGTAGAGAAGGGTCTCAGAAAAATAACTAATATTTATAAAAAAAACGTGTTCTTTAATGTGCCAACGGTAATATATCATCACATACATGGATACTGTTTACTCGAAAAACAAAAAAATGATTTTGAAAGTCTTTGAAAAACTTCTATAAAAACTGAAAAAAGGATTTTGAAAAGTTGAAAATGAAAATCTCCTAAAACAAAAAAAATGACCTCAAAAATTTTTGAAAAACATTTTCTTGAAAGCCTTAATAAAAGATTAAAAAAAACATTATAAAAAACAAAAGAAGAACATCAAAAAGTTTGAAAAAAATATCTTGGAAAAAGAAAAAAAATAAATCAAAAGAATTTTGAGGAAAACAAAGGAACTGTTTCATCATTCATTCATTCATTTTCTATTCCGGTTTTCCCTTTCGGGGTCACGGGGCTGCCGGAGCCTATCCCGGCCACTCATGAGCGAAGGCAGGGGACACCCTGAACAGGTCGCTAGTCTGTTGCAGGGAAGAATTTCAACAATCACACAGCCATTCATTCTCACACTCACACCTAGGGACAATTTAGAGTTACCAATCAACCTATGAAGCATGTTTTTGGACAGTGGGAGGAAGCCGGAGACCCCGGAGAAAACCCACACATGCACGGGGAGAACATGCAAACTCCACACATTGATGTGTTTTTCATGTCTCCCAGCCAGGACTTGAACCGGAGGCCTTCTTGCTGTGAGGCAAGAGCGCTAACCACTGCGCCACCGTGCAGCCCTGGTTCATCATAAAAAAATAAATTGAAAAAAACAAACAAAAAACAAATAAAGAGCTCCAAAATAGAAATAAAAGGTCTCATTCAAGCATCTTGAGCTGAGTGTTTGTGCAGAATTAGAGTCAAATGACTGAAAAAAATTCAGAAAAAACATGAAACTACGAACATTGAAATGCGAATAAGTGGGGGTGTCAGAAGTCAGACCTCTGTCTCCCCCTCTGGTCACCAGCAGGAACCATCTCCAGAGTTCTAGCCTCCTTCCTGGACGCTGCACACCTGACTCTCATTCACAGCAGCAGACTTAAGCTCTGCACTGTACAAGTTTGGTTTGTGCCGCTCTGCCTTCCTGACCGAGCGTTACATCCGGACCTGATCTTCTGGTTCTGACCCAGACCCTGTTTGTCATTGAAGCTTTGGTGAGCTAACTCACAGATGTGAGTTTTTATTTTATTTGATTAAATAGGGTATAAAAGGATTTCTTTTTTTTTCTTTTCATTTTTTATTGTGTCACAAATGGCCTAGTTATTTGAGGAATTGCTTTTATTTGAGGTACTTTTAATTTGCTACACAGGAAGTGTGAGTTTTTTCTTTTTAATTCAAAACTGAACTTGCTTAAACTTTAGGAAAGTTAGAAATAAAAATACAAAATGTTTGGATAAACTTTCATTTCCTTTGATTATTTTCTCAAAAGATTTTGGCCACGATGAGAACTTCTTAGACACGTCGTCCACAATTCTGCCTGCAGTTTCTCTCATCACCTAAGGAAGCGTCCATTCTCCACATAAGTGTGCAGCTGCTTTTCTGTCTAATGGCACATTTCATCCGTGGACTGTAAAATCGTTCTGTCTCAAGGGCACCTTTGAGTCCTGCACCTCCAGGTCCTCCTCTGACTCCTGCTTCTCCTCTTTTGTTAGCATGAATGGATCCTCTGCAGAAAGATAAGAGGGGGGGGGGGATCACTTCAAAAGTGAATCACTGAACGTTCCTGACATGCAAAGCCTTCTCCGTCGTGTCCAAATCTGCGTGTTCTGGTGGGAGGGTGGATCTTTTTTTTTTATTGCCCCTGCGAGGGACAAGAAAATCACGAAGGTTCAATGTGGACGGCGGGACCTCACGGAAACCAATCATGCAGCGGCTCCTCCATTTCTGCGCAGGAGCTTTGAACGCTTTTGATATTCCATGATGAATTACCACAACCAAATGAGAAGCAGAGAGACTCAAAGAGAAAATCCTGGGGGATTTCTCTGCCTCGTCTCCCTTGGGGAGGGGGGGGGGCGTACTGTACATTTCTCTTCCCATCCACCCACGCTCGCCTCTCAAGCACCGGGAAGTCCCGGCGGAGGCGTTCCTTCATCCCGCCTGGTGTCGCGCACACCTCCCTTTAATTAAACAGTGGCACAAGCCGAGAACGTTGTTTTGACAGAAGCTGCTGCCCCCCCCCTGTCCGAGCAGAAAAGGGACACATGGAAAAATTGACGTCAGTCTCTCGGGGGTGAAAGTGGGTGGTGCGTGACGGGTTTCTCTGTCTGGCTCCTCTGATGGGCCTCTTTACCGCAGTTTTAAGGACAAAAAGTGAGCTGAAGTTTTGTCTTTTGTTTTGGCAGATCGGTCTGAACATGTCAGCGTGTTCCTTTGGAAATAAAACAGGGCACACACTAGCGTATGAACCAACGTGTGGTTACCTCATAGTCCTCACTACAAGACCGCTCCCGTAGAGTAGGGGGGTCCAAATCCAGGCCTCAAGGGCCGGCTACCTGCTGGTTTTCCAGAAATCCTGCCTCATCTGCTGCTGATTACCTGGATCGGGTGTGTTTAGCCAATGAGCTTCAACAGCAGGTTGACTGGAAAACATGTAGGACACCGGCCCTAGAGGCCTGGAATTGGACACCCCTGCCGTAGAGCATAAATGTTCACGTTTCTACAGGTTTACTCTGAGCAGCGGGTCATAGTGTCCCACAAGCCGGTGCCACGGTGCTAGTCTGTGGCACCGGGATCTAAGTGTGCGTCACGCACATTATCCTTCCGAATAATTCACGATACACTTACCACACGCAAGACAAGGTTCCACTTTCACAAGGTCCCTTGAGGTGGCTAGAACAGCGAGACACACCTGCACTCCCTTTAACCTCTTGAGACCTGGGCTGATGTATAAGTTAACCCTCTAAACACACAGCCACAGGGCCCAGGTTGAGGGAAATGTACTACTGTGGATGTGATGACCCCGCAGGTCTTAAGAGGTGAAGATGTGGCCACTCCTCTCTACGACCTTCCATGGGGTGGGACAACCCGAAAAAACCCATAGGACCCACAAGTCAACCTCCTATACCGGCGCATATGACTGCACCTTTACTAGGAACATCTGCATCCAACTTTTTAGGACTAAAGACACTCAATGGCCTGTAAAACCAAGTCATTACAAAGGTTCCCTTTTTTGCAGAAATTCAGCAAAGGACTGTTTTTGTTTACAGCAGTGTTGTGTAGGAAAAAACACAGCAGTAATTTAAAAATAGGGGGATTCAGCTCTTGCAAAGTAAACATAATGTTTGCTAGATGTTCCTCTGTAGGTTCCTTTATCATCAGAGAAAGCTGCCAGCAGATCTTCTAAGGCAACCAAAGCAGGAACACAGATTTAAGAGACATTAATCACAATGAAAAGGGAAATTTGACCTGACAATCACAGACTAGATGAAACTTCTTTCACTAATGAACACACAACATGATGGTCAACTGCAGGACTGCAAACATTCAAAAAACAAGTTTCAATCCAAGTATTTCTGATCATTTTTTGTAGTGTAAATATATTTTCCTCTTAGAGGATTCGTGACCAGAAAATATTTAGCTTAACGTAAAGCATTGAATGCCCTCCAATGCTTACGGATATACATGGATGTTGGAAACATTGGCTTCCAACGATGCATTCAATAGCAGGTGGTGAAGGTGGAGGGTCGACACATTTTAAAGTGGGTGGAGGTAAAATGTTGTCTGTTGCACAGAAAGTTCACTGGGGGGTTTGGCAGAGCCGTGCACACCCCAGCTGAAGGCATGCAAATTGTGGCAGAAGGCCTAATTTCCATTTTTACCCATTTAAAAAATGGGTAAAAACGTACCGGTAGTCTTGCACTGGATGCTTGAGAGGAGTGTTGATAGGTTACCGGATGTGCTGCCTTCATGGACCCAAAACATGTGGGAAATGATGGACCAATCTTTGAAAAATGGAGTGACTGTAAGCTCTGTTTCAGATGGTGGGGCTCTGGGCCCCTCAAGAGGCTCCTGGACTGCCAGGCCCTATTGAAATGAGAAGATTCTGTCTTCACAACACAAACAGAACTTTCCTGCCCTGACAACAATTGAACATCAATGGTAGGATTCAGCTGGGATGATTAGTTCTACCATCTAACTAGAGAAAAGCAATTAAGTGTTAGGGTTGACTGTATATTTGACATAAAATCCACTCTAAAACTAATTCATTTTTTGTTAGAACCTCACTTTTTAAAGACTTTACCACCTTGGGTGTCGTTACTGTTACATGCCCTCCAGCCTGGATTCGCCATAATGCAGGTGGAACGGTTCAGGTGTTAACCCCGGCGGATTACCGCAAAGCTCTTGTGATGAAGGTTTAAGTTCAAATGCAGCCACTTTGTAATGAGGTGAAGGGCTTCACAGACTTTGCCCGACATCTCTACAAATGAGATTTATGCTGGCAGCACAAGAAGGGGCCCAGATCTTTAATTACCATGCAAATTACCGGCCAGTGTCACTCGACACCAGACAACCACCAGAACCTTGTTTCCACGCTAATTTAATGAATAATTACCTTCTCGGAAAACCTGCCGCTCCTGGTCGTGTGGCGTTGCATTCGCACTCTTAGCTGGTGCCCACCCCCACCCCCCAGCTCCCTCTGTCTGTGCTTAACACAGTTGACAGCCGTGTTTAGAGGAACTCTATTAGCGGCATTGACATTCATGTCTTGAAGCTGTGGTTGGGAATATTGTTCTGACCGTTTGAGAACCTTTGCTTTGATTTGCTGAAGTTCTGCACACAAATATGTAATGGGTCACAATTTCTGATTTTACTTCTTCTCACATGATCAGAGCACATTTTTATCTCTTTTCAAAGCCTTACCCAAATTTGAAAAGAAAAAATTTTAAATTTAGGGACTATTGCTTGATTTTGAATATTCTGGTGAAATGTCCTAATCAAGACGGACACAGCGCACAGATCAAGAATGCGTTCAACGCGCTTTTAGCTATCAGCACCTGATACTACCACATGTTCTCTCAGTTGGAAGAGACTTGGTGCAAAAAAGGGGTGTCCAGACTTTTTGCAAGAGAATGTGTGAGGCCCAACCAATCGGGTTGCATTCTTTGAACCCCTATCATTTTCAATGCAAATGAACTTACTAATAGAAATCTGAATAATGATGGGATGCTTTTAATTTCTTCACAAGTCTCAAGTTCACACAGCAAGTCTCATCTTGTTGATCCTGATATTTCTCACCTTGAACACAGCCAGTCTGTTGGGCTGTTGGGCAGACACGAATGTCATATTTAAGTGAAAGAAAACACAAAAAGTTCAACTTTGAAAGGAGTGGCCTTACTGTCAACTTTATTTTTCAATTTACAGTCAACATTTTAGAAATGAGCTAGAAAGTGTCACAGAAAGGTTCAGCAATAGTTTATATATTATAAAAGCTTTTTATAAAGTGTTGGAGGCCACATGTTATTGGTTTTGATGACAGTAGCCTGCAGGTCGGTGGAAATGCAAATGCAGAGTTACATTTGCAGGTTATAGGGTCGGACTTTGGACATGCCTGGTTCAAAATATGGAAGTGCTGAAAATCTCATGAGTGTCGCTCTAGGCTTATTCTTTAACGTTCAACGTTTAACTTTCAATGCATCTTCGATGTCTGGGAGCCCGAAAACAGACGCAGAAACTCACATGGCGACATGTGAACGCCAGACTTCTGCCCGAAATGTGCATTTATGCGCATTACATATACTTCTATTTCGATGTAGTCGTTTGGCCATGTGGATCCGAGGCCGGTGTGAACGTAGCATAAAGAATCAGGAGGAAAAATGCTGACCTTCATCTGCTCCAGAAACACAAAGATCTAGAAACCGCTGATTTGGAACTAATCAATTCCTCTGTGGCTTAATTGATTTGGAGAAGGTAATCAGTGGGCACCCGTCCACCAGAGCAGAGTATCTGATGATTTCTTTAATGGTTTCAGATCACCGCTGGATGACTGAATCGATTCTGCTTATGGAAGCTTGATTGCAGGACTAAACAGCAATACTGCAGTTTGACATGTTTGTGATTTGTTGAGCTTCATCGTTTCATCTGGAACGCTGTGTTGCAGCCTGAATAAAACCAAAATTAAAGCCCACCTGATTACTGAATATCCGCTTGTGAAAAGAAAACAAAGGCATCTAATGTGCTGCCTTGTGGGCTCCAGATGACCCCCACTCCCAACGTTAACGTGCCTTGGAAAGTACAAGCTGCTGATGCTGCAAAGATTAAAGTCCAATGTTGTTGTTCTATAATTTACTTCCCTTATAATGGATTCTTGAAAAATAAGTTTAGAATGTGGAAAGGCTGAGTCGCTGCTGTCACAGCATGAACATATAGGGTTTCCATTGGTCTTACCTTAATAAGGCATCTCAGACAGTTTGACACACTGAGGAGTTTAACTTCAAGCAAAGCCATCAGCCGTGCTGTAATGATGTAAAATACAGAAGCAAAGTAGGCTGACTGCAATGTTTCCTTGATTTGATTGGAGTCTGAATGTCAAAGAATCCGTCTGTCGTGTAAAACAGAGTGGAAATTTAAGCTATTGTCTAAAGCTTTGTTCACACTGAATGCGATTTGGGCATCAATTTCGGGTCGGCGCCTCTCCTTCGTTGCCGTGACACCAGGAACTTTTGTTGTGAGTTTCTGTTTCCAGTCGGACGTTGCACAGTCAGAATGAATGAGAGCGTGCACCTGAGCTGCACTGTAAGAGTTGAACCTGCCTGAGTTCATTAAAAGTCCTGCCCTGTTGGGTAGAGTTAAAGTATTCTGTGTTACGTTTCTTGGAGGAAAACCAGAATAGAACACGGTTGCAGCGGCGGAGAACTTTGTTTGAAAACCAGCTACAGAGTTTTGCAGCACGTCTGGAGTCACAGGAAAATTTGAGACCTGCGTTGATTACGTGAAGCCATCGCTATCTTATCGGTGAAAGTGGCAGAGAGCTCCTAGAGACACTGATGGGTGAATCGGCTTGGGATGCATGGAAGATTGCAGACATAATTGAGAGGTCTGATGATCACTGTAGCCCAGGAACTAATGACACGGTGGAACGCTACAAGTTTTTCTCAAGGAACCAAGGTGGGGATGAGTCAATCGACAGCTACGTCATGGAGTTGAAGCTGCTGACCAAATCCTGCAATTTCGGGACTTTAAGAGACTCTCTGACTCTCTACTGCGTGAGGAAAAGGCAGCACAAACTAAACTTTTTGCTGGCATGCTCTTAGGCAAAGACATTGTAAAATTCCAAATAGATTGTGGTGCTACTTGCACTGTTATCCCAGTTAACTTACTGAATCCTGATCCAAGATTGGAAGACAAAAAGACACTTCTAGTCATGAGCAACAAAAGCAAACTCAGACCACTAGGAAAATGCAAACTGAAGCTGAGAAACCCTCTGAACCAGAAGCTTTACAAGCTGGAGTTCCAGGTCGTGAATAAAGACGCTGTTGGGCAAAAGAGCGAAGGAGGCCATGAAACTCATCAAAGTTCATTATGAGAACATCATGGCAATAGACAGCATCGTCACCTCACAGACTCCTCAAAGGAGCAGTGGACATTAGAACAGATTAAGACAGAATATGCAGACGTGTTCACAGGAGATGGATGTCTGGATGGAGTTTACAAAGTTGAAATAGGACTGAGTGATGAGAAACTGTATGGATTCCCTATGGTTACCTGACGTGACGAACAGAATGGGCTTGGTACGGTGGGTGATACGAGACAAGTGTTGTCCCTCAAGGCCAGATGCTTCAATGGGGGTTTCCAGGGGCTCTGTGGAGATAGACAAGCGGTTAACTACATGAAAGTCGATGAGGCTCTGTTCCGCCCCAGAATCAATGAGGGCCCTGAGATCATGAACTTGGAGATCGAGGCATAACTTGACAGGTAAAAACAGGAATTCTTTACCAGAATCTGTGGCCATTAACTCCCCTCGCGGCCTGTCGTCTAGCGAGGGGCTTGGGAGTTTAAACGTAATGGGCAACCCAAGACTAAATGGCCTTTAGCCCCGCAGTAAAAACAGGCTCCAGCTTCGCGTCTTTTGCGACGCTCCTCTTCCGACAGCCTTGAGTCCACTTTCGAACCCAGATGCTGGAACCCAGAAGAAACACAGCGAGAGGCTAGTGTGGCGGGAAGGAGATTTAATCAGAGGATTAGTGAACAGAGCGTGAGCAGGACTGCAATGAGGTTCCAGACGGGAGGCAGAAGGTGACGGCGTAACTGATGGATTACTCTGTAGGCGGATGCTGGCGAAGGACGGGATGCTTGTAACGGCAGAGGCTCGAGGTGGGACCGCAGGAGAGGACCGAATGGGGAGTCCGGCTGGAGACTGATTCGGGTGACCACTCGTGGTACTGGATTCCTGAAGGTGAGTAAAGAGAGAGAGTTTTAGTCGCGGGCTTGACGTAGCGAAACAAACAATAGCTTGACTTGAAGACAAACTATGCACCATCAGGGGCAACGGACTGGCAAAGACTGATGATCCTGGAGCTCCTTAAGAAGACGGATGAGGTGATGAGGTAAGTGGTCGCAGCTGGGGAGAATCAGCAGCCAAGCGGAGAGGGGGGAGGAGTCTGACAGAGGCATCATATCAAGATGAGTCCATCAAACCTGCGCAGCTACCTAAAACACGTGTACCTGTAGCAATGATGAAACCGCTTAAAGATGAACTACAAGACTTAGTGCTCAGAGAAATAATCTCACACAGACTGGATTAGCGGTATGGTGGTTGTCCAAAAGTCAAATGGGAAACCAAGGGTTTGCATTGATCCAAGACCCCTAAACAGAGCACTGAAGCGCAGCCGCTTCCCTATGCCAACTACTAAAGATGTTCTCCCTGATCTGTTTTCACAGTGTGTGATGTCAAAAGGGGATTCTGCCATGTCAAACTGGAAGAAGAGTCCAGCTACCTGACAACATGTTCCACCCCATTTGGACGTTACCGCTGGCTCAGGATGCCAATGGGAATCATTACTGCACCACAGATCTTTCAGAGGAAGTGGACACCGGGTCTGGAGAACCTGCCTGGTCTTTGCATATTTGCAGATGAGACACATTATTAGCATTATTTCCATTATTTGCCACTTTTCGTGGGATAAGGATCTAAGGGCTGGAGTCCCAGCAAGAAAGCCCAAACCTCCAATCTCTAGGACTGTGTCTGAATCTCTTCAGTACTCACTGCATAGCGCCTACATAGTGCGTTCACCATTTTGTAGTGCTGTCCAAATGTACAACTCCAGAATTAAGTGCCCTATAAATTTCCCAGAAGTCTCTGCGAAAAACCAGTGTGCATTGATGCTCACTAGATTTGTGAATATAGACCACAATGCATTGCCTCTGAGCAAAGAGGTGGACAAACTGAGAAGCAGCTTTAACGGCAGACTTATACACCCCCGCTGTGCTAGAGAACGATACAGGAAGTCATTCCTGCCATCAGCCATTAGATTCACAATTAATCTGGCAGACAAAGATATACATACAATTTTTGAAGGTTCTAGAGGTTTCCACTGAATATTTTCTGTCTATTTATTTTTTCTTTTCTCCCTTGTGTATTTTGTGTCTTGAGTTTATTTTATCCATGATCTCTTATCTTATTTCCATGGTGCTGCTACTACAACTAAATTTCCCTTCAGGGATTAGTAAAGTTGATCTTGAATCTTGAATCTTGAAAACATTTTGTGAAAAAAAAGGAATTTTTGATAAACCATCAACACTTTCATCTTCAGAACACAGTGGATTCATAAAAAGTCTTTGCTAAACACTCGCAGTGATTTGATTTTGACTTTGTGGCCAAAAAAAAGGAGAGAGAGCATGGTGAGACTAGATTGTCCTGCACTGAATGTTTTTTTTTATTATTTAGAGAGATTAAGGAGGACAAAGCCTGAGATTGATAACAGAAAATCAGAAATCTATTGGAAAGAAAAACTTCTAAGGACGTGGATACCAGTCCACCACCATGAAACTAGAAGTAATAGTTTCCCAAGAATGGTTCAACTCATTGTGTTTTTTACAATTAGATCTGCAGCGCTATCACTGCTTCAATATTTCCCTTTGAGGTATGAAGGCTTGAAATAGAATAGTAGTGAGATCAAAACCCGATCGTCTGCTGCGGCTGCAGATCAAAGTGCAACAGTGTGAAAATTGGACCAGTGAACATAGATAACATGATGGCTTTCTAAAGCAACATACACGGTTCAATAGAACCTAAGGAAAAAAACACCTACCATCTCCATGAAAGAACCAATTTTGAGTGTCTAGAAAAAGAAAAGAAGACTGTGGATCACACCTAAAAAGGAAATAAAGACCACAGGAAACAGATTTTTTTTTTATGATAACAACATAAACTGTTTTGCTGAGATGATCTGTTGGCTCGACTGACATGAACTTGACCAACATTTGACCTGCAGCTATGAAGGAATGTGTTTGGAAACATTACAAAAAAATATATCGCAAATCTAGCGTCATCACGATATCAAGCTGTTCAATATGCATAGAGCAAAAGATGAGGGAAATTTCGATAAATGGTTACCTTAAATGTGCTAAAACAATCTTATGGCGGCTTGAAGTATTTAACAACTCAAAAAATTCATGTATGCATTTGACCAATCAGATGGACGCTTTTTATGTAGACGAGGGTCATTTAGAGTATAATTTAAGTTACGTTGACTCCTATTTAAATTAAACTGTTGCAGTGACATGGAAATGACGTTTAGGGTTGTTTTGCTATTTGTTTGTGTATCTCAAGTTATATTGTCATCGTAATAATGATCACTAATATCACAATTCTTAAGTTTTTCTGATATCGTGCAGCCCTAAAAGCCCTCCCTGACTCCCCCTGGTATCATATTAAATGTGCTTTTCTATGGTACAGTTGATGCAGTACTCAGCTGTACTTGCTGTCCTATTAGGACGGAGGATGGTTTGATTTTGGACAGCGGGGCAGATATAAAATCCCAGTAATGTTCAATATGCAAAAAGGCAATGCTATATCCATTCCAAGCTCTGCGTCTTGTTCAGCTAGTTGGTCCTGACCAAAACAAAAGAGGAAAGGCAGAGGAGACAATCAATGAGTTATATAGGCTAGAGTCGCTGCGCAACGAATTACGTATGCAAAGCTGGACACCATGTTGGAAAGGGCAAGATGCTTGTTTCAATCAATCAATCAATCAAACTTTATTTATAAAATAGTGCTTCTCATGCATTTTGTGCAGCTCGAAGCGCTTTAACATTTGTGCATTACAAACGTTACAAACATTAACGTTTGTGCGACAACTGCAAAAGCGGAGCTGCAAAAACAAGGATGTGACTTTTCATCTTTAATTATCACCATCAGCTAACAAAGGAGAAAATTTTAGGAAGTTTACTGTCAGAATAGTGAACGCTTAGGCTGATCTTGTAGTGATGACGGAAATGTTAACACAAACCAAGCGTATTCAGTCAGTGGCAGCATGAGAATTGGCACTATGTTCACGTTTTCAGGCAAGACCAACTGCTGTTTGTTCTGTTCTATCTTTTTATTGTCTTTTGGAGGATGACCTTAGTATTAGTATGTGTGTTCAACCCATTTCAAATTCCAACTAAATGAAACCGATGCAGTCGCCCTTTTTCTGCGATATGTCCGTCACCAACTTGAATGACTTGCGCAATTCCAAAAATATTTTGATTAGCAAGAACATGCTTATCAATGGTAGCAGAGCAAGAACGGTTATTCTGACAAACATCATGACCAAAAACAGCTGTTCAGTTCTCAATGGAAGTCTATGGGATTTTCGGCTTTTAGGCACCAGCGGATACTTCTTTTTTTTTTTTTCTTTCTTTCTTTTCTTCCCTAAACCTGTTCTGTCCGACAGCTGAGCAAACAGATCAGAGCTGCAGGCCTTTAGTGTTGGACAGGTTTTACTCTCACAAAAAGAGGTTCTAGAACTTGGAGAAACCAGAGTGAAGATTTGTATAAACCCCTTTTTGTTGTATTATTTTTATTTATTAGTTACATTTAGTGTGTGTGGGGAGGGAGAGGGGAAGAATGTGAAAGAGGGGGGTGGAAGAGAGTAAAGGGAAGACAGGTGGAGAAAGTGGGGGGGTACAAGCATTGATTTGGATAAGTTATTATTTTAAGCTGTAACAATTATACCAGATCTGCTGGAAAGACAAATATTCCATCAAGGGTGAAATTCTGACACGAAGATGAGCGGAAGACATCTGTCCATCAAAACACTGTGGGTTAGGAGGGGGGGTGAAGCAGACAGGGAGCAGTGTGCACGTGTGCACGTGCACGTGGGGGTGGAGATACCTGCATGCTGCTGAAGTGAACCAGATCCTCTCCAGCCCGACCAGCCAGACCAGGGGGGGAGGGGAGACCCCCAGGCCAGGAGCGCACCCGGCATCCAGACCCAAGCAGCCCGGGAGGGGAGGAGGAGGGGACCGCCCACCCACCCAGCCAGGCGCAGAGAAGACTCCCCTTCAGGAGCCCCCCCGGCGCCCAAAGGCATACGCGAACCCGGCGTCCGGGCCCCCAGGCCACAGGACAGGAGTGCTTAGCCGTACCAGGCGGCAGCCGTGTGGGGCCACCGGGCGCCGGACACCGAGACACGGGCCAAAGACGAGGCGAGGGCCCCGAGAACCCATGAGCCGCCCACCACCCAACCGGGGCCCCGTCTCTGCAAGCCAGCTTTTAGGGACCAGCGGATACTTCTTGTTAGGAAGGCGAAGGGGGAGGGGCTATTCGGTCCAGTTCTCATTTACTGTCAATGATTCTACCTCAGATCAGACGAGATGAATTTAAGCAGATTAATAGGCGGAGGAAAAGAAACTCACTATGATGAAACGAAAAGGATGCTGCCAGAGGAGGAGAAAAACTACAGAAACTGGTGTGGTTGGTGTTGTCCAAAAGGTGAAGATAATCAGTTAAGTTGGGGGCTACTCAACTTTCTATGGATCTTTAAAAGCAGAAGTGTCACTGGTGACGTAGCGAGAACTTGCTTCACATTGCGTATAGTCACGTGATTTACCAAATGAAGCTTCATCACTTCCTTCCATGCATTTCCTTAACCCGTTCTGCCCCTTTGGGGTCGTGGGAATGCCGGAGCCTGTCCCAGCAACTGTTGGGCGAAGGCAGGGTGCACCCTGGACAGCTCGCCACACAATCACTCCCACGCACATGTGCACACCAAGAGACACTTTAGCGCAACAGAGTCACTCATGAAGCATGTTTTTAGACTGTTTTGACTGTGGAAGGAAGCCGGAGTCCCCGGAGAAAACATGCTTTACTGCATCACATGCGTACTGCTGACCATCCGAGCAAATTTCTGAATTCAGGGCTTCTGTCTGCTCTTGCAAACACACACACACACACACACACATTCTGCACTGATGTTAGTTTAGCCGTGAGTGTTTTGGTTAGTGTGTAGTGAAAACTATCGAGAGGACTATTTTTGCTCCAACATTGCTCGCCCTTTTTGTTGCAGCAGTAATGTTTTTTGGGGTTGTGAGGGGCTGTTAACTAGCGGGAGAGAGTAAAGAGATGGGCGACAGGAAGTGGGGGTGAGGTTGCTCTGTGCTAACAGTCAGAGGAAAATTTCTAATGAACTACTGCCACTCTGAAGCAATGTCGTAAAAAACACCACAGATTTTTCTATTTTATTTAAAAGCGGCATAATCATAACCACCAATTATGACCAATATGGTCAAAATGACCAAAGACCAATGGGAATGCTTTTTAAATAGATCAAAAGATGATCACAGAGGAACTTTAAATATTGATTTTAAGCAAACAGAAGAGCAGATAAAAATAATAGAAGATATTGATGGATGTGCTGCAAAAATATTCCTAAAAAGCAAAAGTTCTGACGATGTGGAAACTCCGACATTATTGTGTCAAACCTGCTCATTTACTGACACCAAACTTTGAAGACGTGTTTTCTTGCTGTCTTTTAAACTCCTTCTTGTAAGACCGTAATGACGATGTAATTAATGTTTTCTCCAAACCTGTTAGTGGTCATAATGAGAGAACCTCAATCAACCGGACAGGAATGAAGCTGGCGATAAAAAGCAAAGAAAAGACGAAGAAAGTCATTTAAAAAACCTGGCATCTTGAGCCCACAAAGGTCACAGGACGAAAGACAAACATTCAAAAGCCACTCTTTGCCAAATTGAGACAGGTTTGCAAACAAATGGGCAAAAAAATCTGAACTGTGCCTGACCTAATGAGAGCTGACTGAAGGTAAAAAAGTCATTTCTAGGAAGAAAGTGATGTATTGTTGCATGGCTTCTCCGCTGAGAGCCGCTCCGAGCCCTCGGAGAGCCGCGGCCCACCGTCAACTGATTATTTTTCACCTTGTTTACCGCCGGTGCACTTCTTCACGGCCCTCCCTCCATCTCCCTCTATGCATGGACCTGTCTCATTACGTCCATCTCACAAAGTCACTCAGCTGAAAGAGAGGAGAGAGGCACAGGAGGGGAAAAAGGAGGGATGGAAACGAAGCAGGTAAACACAAGGACAGGTGAGGAGAGGCCATTAGAATAAAATTGATACGCTTTTTGCAGCTTTGTGTAAATTCCTCCTGACAAGCAATAAAAAAGTGTTTAGTGTGGAAATCAGCCTGAACTTGTAAATTCATCTGCAGTGAGACAAGAGAAGGACAATATAACACCTTCAAACACGGTGGCTCTGCGTGAGGAATTATGTCTTTGAGAAAAACAAGCACAGTGTAGCCTCTGCATGTCCTAATACATGTGTAAAAACACAGCAGTGTGTGTTTACATGCTTTAAAAAAAATCTGCATTTAATGGACAAAACCAGTGGTCTTCAGTTAAAAAGGGGATTTATTTATTGAGATGGTTGTTCCCAAACACCAAACCTGCTCTGCATGATACCAAGCAACCGACTCTCCAATGTACTGAAGATGCTGCTAATAAAGTTGCAACCACAGAGGATTTACGCCTATTATTATATTTCGGAAATATCAGTTTTAGCTACGGTGTTATCGTTTTTTCTTTGTTGTATTTATTAATAATGAGAATTTCTCTCAAAGCATTGGACGTTTCAAGAGAAATTCTTGAGTAAATTTGAAGGTAAGATTGGGTGAAATGACTTCTTCAAGCGGTTCCGTCATAAAAATTATTGATATTTTTTTCTTTACTTTTGAAAACAAAGTAAAACCAGAAACTCATGAAGCAAAAATGAAAAACTATTATCTCCTCTCTGACTTTTCCCTTTTCTCCACATTTGTCACGATTCAGGTCATCACAGAAATGAAATAGTGATGAAAGAATCTGCAAAAATATAGATGATGTTTTTGAAATAAATATTTAACACGTGGGTGGAGCTGTCCAAAAAAAAAAACCCTTGAAAAGTATTAGCAGGTGGTGCCGCCCTAAAAAACAATTACTCCCATGAAGGGTTTGTGATGGCGAGCAGCGGCCCTCAAAGTGAAGTCATTCCGTTTCTCTCTGCTTTGCATTATTTTAATTCCAACAGATTGGAACGTTTTCCAGCCTGGACGACATCGGAAGGCCTGGGAGCTTGAGGGCTATTAGTTCCTAGCACTAGCACTGCACTTTTCTGGACTGAGAAGTCTGAGGTCTTTCCAGGTAACAAAAGAAAACAAAAGGTATTTATACATCTTTACTTATATAACAAAATCAATAACTTTTTTTTTGAACCATCACATTCTAATAAACTCAAACATCCGTATTTACTCTCCTTGTTTTTTTTTTTTCATTTACAAGTTAAGTCTATCTGGTTTTCTGACCACTCTTCCCGACCTTGTACGGACAGTCTCTGTGATATTTTCTCCACTGTGTGGTGTCTGGTCTGTTGGAGCTGGAGTAGGTGTATCTTCTCCCACAGGTTCATCAACAGGTTCGACTCCCTCACCATCGGTCTGCATTGACACCAGGTGGTGTCTGTTTCTTCTCAGTGTGCCAATGAGGCACTTTGATGTGATATGAGCGAGGAGCCTCGTGTGCAGAAATCACTGTTCCTTGAGCTCTTGCATCTGTGATCCAGACCTCTTGCCCAGGAACCAGTGGTTCAAGGTTTCTCGCTTTGTGTCGCTTGTCAAAGGTTCTTGCATCTCTCCACCTCTTCTCCCTTTCTTTGGCTCCCAAAGTGTGGTAGTCAGGCAGAGCTGGATCCAACAGGGATGGAAGAGCAGGAACAGTAGTGCGAAGTCGACGCCCCATTAACAGCTCCGCTGGACTGTAGCCGTTTTGTAGAGGTGTCGCTCTGTATGCAAGCAAAGCACGGTACGGATCAGATGACTTTTTCAGCAGTCTCTTAACAGTCTGTACAGCGCGTTCGGCCTCTCCATTACTTTGTGGAAACCTGGGGCTGCTTGTCACATGCTCAAAGCCGTAACATGCTGCAAAAGCCTGAAAATGGCTACCTGAGAACTGCGGCCCGTTATCTGTCACAAGAACCTGAGGAATGCCATGACGTGCAAAAATCGACTTCAGGTGCACCACTACATCAATGGACCGTGTATATGAGAGCTGTGCAATTTCCACAAAACGGGAAAAATAATCCACAACGAGCAGGTATTCTTTGCTGTCCAGTGTGAACAGGTCAGCTCCGAGTCTTTGCCAAGGCCTGTCCGGCATCTGACTTGGATGCACGTTCTGCATCTTAACACCATGTCACTTAACTGGTTACTGAGTCCCGGCCACCACACTGTTTGTTTGGCCCTTTCCCTGCACTTTGTCACACCCATGTGTCCTCCATGCAATTTTTCTAACACATCTTTATGCAAAGCCGACGGGATGACCAGCCTTGTGCCCCGCTGCAGCAGTCCATCGTGCACTGTAAGTACCGCTCTTTCAGCCCAGTACTGTTTCAACACCCCCTGCAGGTTGTTTCTATCCGGCCACCCATCTCTGCAGAACTCCATCACATGCACTGTCTGCTTTCAGATGATCACGAAGGTTGCTCAGATAGTCTCCACTGACAGGTAGGTTGCTGATGACAGAGCCCACATAGATGTTAGTGTCCTCTAGCAGGCTTGCCCCTGTGTGTGCTCCTGATGTTCTGCTCAGGGTGTTCAGGGTGTCTGCTGTCCATAAGTTTTTGCCAGCATCATGCGTGATTTTGTAGTTGTAGCGCATGAGCCTCATTCTAAATCTTTGGATCCTAGGTGGAAGGTCGTCTAACGCTTTGCCACCCAGCAGACTCACCAAATGCTTATGGTCAGTTTCCAACTCAAATGATCTGCCCAGAACAAAGCAGCTGAACCTTTCACAGGCCCATGTAGCAGCCAGCGCCTCTCTCTCTACCTGAGCATATCGCTGCTCAGTCGCCATCATCGACCTGGATGCATAAGCCACAGGCGCCCACTCAGCATTGCTTTTCTGCAGCAGAACTGCTCCCAGTCCAAAAGAGGATGCATCAGCTGAGATTTTCAGCTCACTGTTTGGGTCATACAGTGTGAGCACTGGTGTTGACAAGAGTTCTTTTTTTAGTCTTTCAAAAGCTGTCTACTGCTCTGGCCCGCAGTACCAGTGGTTCTTTTTCGACAGCAGATCCTGCAAAACTTTGTCTTTCTCTGCCAGATTTGGTATGAACCGCCCCAACTGGTTCACCATACACAGGAAACTCCTTAGTTCACTGACACTGGTGGGTGCACTCATCTCCTGAACTGCACTTGTCTTTTCTGGGTCTGGCTGGACCCCTGCTGCTGAGATCACATGACCCAAAAATCTGACTGTGTGGCATGTGAACTCACATTTATCAATGTTTAGTGTGATGCCTGCCTTTTGTGCTTTCTCCAGCAACGCATGCAGCCGCACATCGTGCTCTTCCTGGGTCTTGTCCCCAAACCAGAATGTCGTCCATGTGACACAGCACCCCTGCTAGGCCGCTGGTCACCTCTGTCACCATCATTTTCTGACAATGTTCTGGGGCTGATGCAATGCCAAATGGCAATCAATTAAAATAGTAGCGCCCAAAAGGTGTTATGAAAGTGGTGTACTTAGCAGACTCCTCCGTTAATGGCACCTGCCAGAAACCCATGTTGGCATCCAGTTTGCTAAAAACTGTTGCACCTGCTAGCATCCCTAACGTGTGCTCAACGGAAGGCAGGATACATTTTTCTCTGCAAACTGCTTGGTTCATGTTAGTAAAGTCCACACAGATACGTACTGCACCTGATGTCTTAGGGACCACTACCATCCCTGCACACCATTCAGTGGGATCTTCAACTTTGGTGATGACGCCCATTTGTTCCATGCGGTCTATCTCCTCCTTCACTTTGCCCATGAGAGGTAGTGGGACCCTGCGTGGAGTGTGCAGAGAGAAGGGCACAGCATCTGGTTGCAGTTTGATTGAATATGGCCTCCGCACAAGGCCTAGACCGCTACACAGACGGGGATATAACTGTTTCACCGTCTCCATGGTGATGTTGTTGACTCTGGACACAAGCTGAAGCTGTTTTATAGCTGGTAACCCCAGCAGGGCAGTATGAAGATCTTCCACTACATAAATGTCCTCTGAGGCTGTCTTTTTGCCCCTGCGCAGTGTTTCTTTTGCAACCCCCAGGACGTGAAGCACGTTGCCACCTGGTCCAAACAGCAGATGCTTTGGCTTCACCAGATGCTTTGCAGCTTCTCCACCTGTTATTTCCCGATAAACATCGGCGGGTAGGGCAGTAACGTCAGCGCCAGTGTCTATTTTGAAGCATACTTTCTTGTGTCTTACTTGAAGCTGCACCGACCATGGGTCAGCACCAGCATTCACAGTTCCTAGAAAAAAGCCTTCTTCCTCTGCAGTCACTGCATTCACAGACTTTACATTGCTTCTGCAAACTTTGCCATAATGTCCTTTATTTCCACATGTGACATGCAGCTTCTTTTGCAGGACATTCTGATTTTGCATGTGAGGGCACCTTCCCACATCTTTTGCAGGTTAGCTTTTGTGCATGAGGTGGGCGTGCATTTTGTCTGAACTTTGTCTGCATTTGTGACTGTGCTTGAGCCTTAGCGGGAAATCTAGGCTTTCTGTAGTTCTTAGCTTAGTTCTTAGACATTTGAGAACTTAGCACTGCTGCTTTCTCCTCTTAAGTCTGACTGCTGTCGCCTAACTTCTTCAGATTGCCTAGCTTTTATGATGGCAGTGTCCAGGGTTAGTCTGTCATCTAACTGTAGCTTTTCAGACAGGGCTGTGTTTCTCAGGCCAACCACTAACCTGTCGCGGATCAGTTCATCATGTAGCTGTCCATAGTGACAGTGTTCGGCTAGCCCATAAAGCGCCGTCATGAAAGAATCCACAGTTTCTTCCGGCTGCTGCACACGCCGATTAAACTTAGCTCTTTCATAAATTACGTTCTTCTTGGGCACAAAAAATGAGTCTAGCCCAGCTTTTACCGCTGCATACTGCTTCCTTTCATCCGCCGTTAGCGTTAGCCCTCTCAGCACATCTTCTGCTTCGTCCCCCATGTAGTAAACCAACGTGTTTACCTGGTTTTCTTCCGTCGTCGCGCTTAAGTTGCTTGCGAGCCGAAAGCGCTCAAAACCGTCTTATCCATTGCTCCCATTCTTGTGGTTTTGTAAAGTCAAATGACTCAGGAGGTTGTATGGTAAACGTAGCACATGGGGTAGCTTGCGGCGCTGCCATTTCGTCCTCCGACATGCCTTGACGTTGCCGTGCTCCGCCGCGCTCTTTTTTTTTCTTCTCTCCCTTAACCTTTTTTTTTTAATCAGTCCAACAGCATCCGACTTCTGTCACCATGTCGTGTTTTTGCTTTATAAAGAAGGCTCCGGGACGGGACGTGCTGTAGACTGCTTTTATTCAACAACCAGAAGACAAGCATACAGTGCTGCTCTCTCGCTACTGCGCCACCTAGTGGGCCCGCCTCTCATGACGTCTCCTTAACTAGGGTTTAAACCCAACATGTATAATACCACACACTTGGCGTTCCAGAGACTCTCCATCGCTCTCAGTTTCAGCACTGCTAGCTACACTAGCGCTATTAGCATTAGCAGTGCTAGCATTCAGCTTTGTCTGAGGTTTGATCGGTACTCCAGTGAGAATGACATCATTCATCCTTACTTGTTGTTCCACATCGTCCAGTCTTTTCTCCAGAATGTCGACCCGGTTTCCTCGTTGCTCGTTTTGAGCCCGAAATCTTCGGAACTCTTCCATCAGTTTAATCAGTGGAGCCAGCTTAGCGGACACTTGTTCCAAAAATGGGTACAGCGTAGCTTTGATATCATCGAGAATCTTTTTAAGGTCATCGTATTCCTGGCTTTTCTTGGGGGCTTTTCATGTTTTGGAGAAAATCAACTTTTTAAGTCATTTGAAGATAGTTGTACAGCCGCCGCCGTGAGCCCCCCATGCGTCCCGCTGTAACTCGGAACCGGAACCACTTACAAAACAAATCAATATTAACCTGTATTTCGTCCTTAATTGTTCTTTATTTTTCGATGTAGATCGCTTTTTTCGCGAAAAGCAGACTATTTGTTACGTGGTGCGGTCAAGATTTGGCTATATAAAATGAAATATCTATGCTGATGATCACGGTGTGTTAAATAAAGCATCAGTTCAGAGAGAAAGTTCTCCTCTTACTGCTTATTTTTGTCCAAATGATGAAGCTAAAGTTTGTTTTAGAGAAGCTGGCGGTTATCCTGTGATATTTCACTTTTTAATCCACACCCTACAGCCAATTAGAATAGAGCATTCACCCGGACCATGGTATAAATGGTGATATAGGGTTAACAAGGGGTTAAAAACCTGCCTTGCTCATGTCCAATGTGAGATAACCTCATGAAGCACCAACCATCACATGTGCGTGTGGATAAAAGTAATAAGGCTGTCACATCATGATAGTGGCGATGGACACAGTCGGCCCACGATGACAGCCCAGCCTGCGCCCAGAACATGCCATCATGTTGTTGGTCTGGATGAAGCTGTGCATCAGCGGCTGTTTCCAAGTCTGCGGATCATCGATCTGTCCTTTTCAGCCCCCCCAGAGACTCCCCCACTTCAGCGCAGTCACAGCTCGCAATTAGCTCGTCACTCTCAACGTTTCTGGAGCAGAACTAATCAGGCTGGAGAACAAACTCGGCCCACCGCTGGCCATGCGTGACTCGTCTCAGCGATGTATGCGAGGGGGAGAGCAGACGCGCTGCAGAATTGGATTTCAGCTCCAGAATCTCCCTGTTGGCAGCTCAAACACCTCGACTTCTTCTGTCATCAAATGATTGGCAAAGTGGCTGAAGAACTAATTACTGTGTGGTCAGCAGGTTCAGGCTGCTTTTAGTCTGTTAGACTCTCAGTCCGCCCAGTAACTTTTGGATCTTACAGACATTTTTACTTCACACACATCACCAACACGTTTTAGACCTCGAAATGTCTTATTTCTTGAATTGTAGTAGTTTTATGAAAACATTTGAAAACAGTTGTTTACTTCACTTAAAACTGAGGTTATATTATAACTAGTTATGTAGATTTTTCTTTAAAGACTCTCTCTGATGAAAATTGGGTGTTTTAACATGTTCTTGTAGCCTTTTTCTGTTTTAAACTGTATTTCTGAGTATTTCTTTATTCAAATCCATGTGAATTCAGAGAAGAGGAAAAAATGCTGTTTGAAAAAGTTCATTTTGGCTGCGTAGAAAACACAAAAGGCAGAGCATGAGCTTCCATTCTGATCATCCGCCTGCAGACAAACAGACCTGTGAACGTCTGTGTTCTCCTGGGGGGTGGGGGTTGTAAGCTCACAGAAGCGTGTAAATAGAGAGCTCTCAGTTATGGGTGATGGGAAGAGGGGGTGGGGTTGCACTAACTGTCCCACCCACAATTAAAAGGTGAATTTCTAATGAATTTCTACCTCTCTGCAGAAACTCTAACGACACAGGTTTTTTTTTAAATAGTGTAATTGTAATTAAAAAACCGCTGGGAACACTTGGAAGAAATCCCTTTACAGCACCGACCCACAGGTGAAGAACGTGGTCGACGGATAAGTAATGCATAATGCCTGACAATATGTGCCAGATGCCTCAGACCAGAATAAAATATATCCTCTACTTTTAGACTTTAACTTTATTTTCTCCTTTTGAGGACTAATGCAGGGCAGCAGGTGTTCAAATTGAGAAAGAAATATGGCTGCAAGCGGTTGTTATTCAGAATCAGCTACTGCAGTAGATGGAGAACACCTTTGTGTCAAGAAAGAATGGTCTTATTTTTCGTCTTGAAAGAAAAAATAATCTTATCCAAATAATTTTTAACAGCAAAACAGTCTTAGTTTAAGGAAACATGTCTTTGTGACTGGAATTTTTTCCTTAGTAATTCTCTTTTTGTTTTTTACTTCATTGGCAGATACTTTGCCTATTTAAAGAAAAGAAGGTAATAAGGTAACAATTTGTGAATATTTCCAAGGTGCCTGTTTTTGCAGCGCATCACCTTTGAATAGCTTTTTAAAATAATGAAAACCAAGCTACTCTCTCAACATCAACTCTGTCTTTCATAAAGTAGCTATTAATCCATGAAATGGGCTTATGAACCCACTTATATAGATGCAACTCAGAGTGATTTTGACTCGCAGCAAATCAGAGGCGACGGGCGAATTTAACGCATATTTAAACTGAACTCGATCTTTGACTGAAAAAATATTCAGATGCCAGAATTTCACCTCTAAACAACCTAAGTGGTTATAAGATTGTCTCAGCCTATACATTTCCATCCATCCATCCATCCATCCAACCAAACATCCATCCATCCATCCATCCATCCATCCATCCATCCATTTATCCATCCATCCATCTGGAACAGAAATGACGGCAGTCTGAATACAGACCAAAGGCAGAGTTGAGGACTCGATGCGGACCAAATTAAGTCGACTCAGTCCGGACCGACGTACTGATCACAGCCTAAGTCTGTCATCGCCCTGTGATGGAGCAGTGAGCTGTCCAGGTTGTGACCTCGCCTTCGGCCTTCACTATTTGGGCAGACTCCAGCCAACCCTGGTTCAGTTGGTGCAGACAAAGTGGATGTAGTCCTTATTTTCCTATATTTTTAAAACAAGATCAAAAATATTGTAGCCTTATGACCCCCCCCCCCCCACACACACACACACAGTATAGCAGTGTGAGGTAGAACGCATTTAGAAGATTTACGTTTCTTCTTGCTGTCATCGGTGTCTGCATAGATGTGCCGGCAGTAAATTATTCCTCTCTGTGGGGGGCCGGCCAACTCGGCTTCTCTGCTGGAGCATTTTATGGGCTCCAAATAAAGTAGAAGAGAGGAGTGAAGGACATCCTTCCACGCCGGCGCCGTTCTCCAACCTTAGCAGCCTCAGTTTCAGCCCTGCACCGCTAGCCCAACAATTTACCAAAAAGCTCCTCATTCCCACGTTCCCCACTTTGTTCTGCGCAAACATTTTTCTCTCCAAATTAATTCCCTGCTACAAATTTAGCGTCATGAAATATTAACAGTGTTTTAATATTTCAGTGCAAATAATGAGGGCTCTTGACCTCTGAATTTAAATTTAATCAGTACATGCAGCATTTATTAGCCGCATTTCCCTTGTCTGTCTGGAAAATTTTGGTGGCGATACTGAATTCCCACAATGCACATGGTGATGAAGAATCAGAGTCTGTATAATAAATGAACACGAAGGGAAAAAACAAAAATCCTCAGGCTGGGGGGGTCATGAAACCCCCAGCGCAGAGATAGCAACCCCGCCCACAGAAGAGGCCTCCACAATACTGAAGCAAACATGTAAATCTTTAAGTTATAGGGGGGGGGGGGGGTTACGGGGCGACGGGATAAGAACAGGGGCCAAGCGAGAAGCGAGTGGCAGCTCCATCAAAGCGAAAGAGATGAAGGTCGTCCGCGCCTTAATGGCATTTGTTTTTAACTGGGACGTTCAGAAATCAGCTGGTAGTGAAAAGGCATTTGGCCGCCTGTCATTTCCAGTCACCCTCATCCCGGCAGACGCCACCGCGGCGGGGGACGCTCAGGGCCACAGGTAGAGCCGTGGCGCCCCACGATCAGCCACACACCCACCTTATCTTCAATGCACGTCAAATTTGTTACCTAATCCGGTTGGACGGTGTAATGCACCGTGTAAATGGCGTCCTGAAAGGTAACCCAGTGGTCCATCTCTGAAAAAAATGTAAAAACAAAGGCTAGGTTGTAAAAAATGTCAATTTTCTTTTTTTTTACTGAAAAGGAAAGAAAATCCTCAAATTGAAAGTTTTTGGACTTAAAAAGTAAAAAGAACAACAGCTTAAGCTTCTTTCACGCCAGCCTTGGAAATGCACGTTTAAGCAGCTTTTTCCAATAAAACGTCCATGTAAATGCGTACTTTGGCTTACCCGAGCAAAACTCTGCGTTTACACGTAGCCAGGCAAATATCTAGGACTGTTTTTGGGCCCTACATAGAAAACACACATCCATTGTACACATGTGGAAAGTCAAAAACAAGGTTGAACTTTGACCAATCCGGGACTCGGATTTGGGAGTGACGTATGGATGGCGTCCCTTTTCAATTTAGGAGTGTGTCAAACCTTTGAAAATGTTAGAGTTAATGAGGCTGGACCCAGAAGCAGGACAGAACAGAGATGGTTGAAGAGGAAAAGTCTTTATCGAGTCCCAGTGGTGGTGGAGAGTTCTGGCTTTGAGTCCAGATCCTGGACGGCAGACGAGATCAACGGTGAGGTTGATGCTGGAGGCAGTTTCTGAAGGAGCAGACAAACAGTGGATTAGGGTTCTTGGCATAGGCATAGTTTCAGGCATAGAACTTGTCTTAGACGAGGTCTAGAGTTTAGCGTGGGTCAATACTCTGCCGCTGAGAGCAGACGGACTGACATCGGCTGAAGGGTGGTGGTTCCTTATGAAGGCGGCAGGCTGATGAGGAGATGGGTGGCAGGTGCGGTGAGGGGCCCAGGATCCTAACAGAAAATTAAACATGGAGGAGAAATAAATCATTGTGTTTCGTATCCGGCTGGAATTACAACACCAGACATTTCAGATGTTGGAATAGAGCTGTGAAAGAAAAAGTCTGGAGCAAGATTCATAGGATTTGTACCACTTTCACCATTTCACACAAAGACTCTTAAAACTGTAAATACATGCGCTAGTATCGGGTAGCGACAGTCCAGTGGGAACACCATAAAGTGTGTTCATTAATGCCTGTCACAGGATTGGTCTGCACGTATCAACAGGCGTTTCTGAAATGAACTTCAAAAATGTATTAAACTGAGTCATAGAGACTGTGAATCCCTGCATCCTTACTGCAGACCATCATGTTAACCTTGATAGGGTCAAACATTTGGGCTAAATGTAATGCTACGTACACACTGGGTATTTGACACCCATGGTATTCACACTGGAAAAACAGGGAGGGACTTCTCTTCTCTTCTTCTTTTCCTTTTTTTACTGTTTACTGGTGCTTGTCCATCACTTACAGTTGGAAGTAGTGCCAACCTTGTGAATTGGGCACCAATTAGAAACAGCTTGGTTCATTGCTAGCGTCTTTGCCATGGAAGATATGGAATGCTGTCATGTCAGGAGAGGGTTTATCTTTACCTGAAAAACAAAGACAGATGTCATCAGGCTCATCAGCGTGTCTGGGTTTCAATTTTCAATTTCAATTTCAATTTTTATTTTTCCACAATGCGTCAAAAGCAACAAATCTCACAGATAAACCAGCTAATCACCAAGTTTAATGAGTTTCTAAACCCCCGATTGTTTAAAGTTTGACCTGGTTAATCTGGCTACACGTGTTCAATGGGCAAACGCTTTTCACGTAGAGCCCAAAAAGGTCAAAAGAACTTGTGTAGCTATGTTTGAACAGGAGGGTTTCGAACCCAGAATCTCAAAACGCGCATTTAGGGGCGTTTACATAGACTTTTTTTTGGAAGTGGTCTCTTTAACGCACGTCGCTGAGGGTAGTGCGAACGTAGCATTAGACAGATTGAAAATTGATTGTTTTATTATAT